>CANXYI012180248.1:0-11763 GCA_948208565.1 Hura crepitans | reverse complement strand
GTATTAAAAGCCTCCTATTAAATCAAGGTAGGAAATACTTATGTCAATAATTTTAGAGTTATCTGAGAGATAATAGTATATTATCTCAATAGACTCCTTCATATATGCCACAACATAATGGTGTATCTTAAAGGAGAAATCAAATTATGTTGGACATGGTTTGATCTATGATGAGCTTTGCAGGGTTGCCTAGATCATTTTAGGGCTATGCACTAAAAAAATATTATTTATCTTTTAAATAAAGTTTCATCAAAGTCAGTTGATGTTACACCATATGAGATATGGTATAACAAAAAACCTATCCTTTCACATATCAAGGTATAGGGATGCCTTAAATATTTGAAAAGAATAATGTCAAATAAGCTTGAAGCTAAATCTGACATATACTTATTTATGGGGTATCCAAAGAAAACTTTGAGATACTACTTCTATCATCTTTTAGGATAAAAGGAGTTTATTTCAAAACATGTAGTCTTTCTCTAGAAAAAGTTTCTCATGAAAGATAGTGGGAGTAAAGTTGAACTTGATGAAGTTTAAGATCTATAATTGAAGCAAATCAATCGATTAATCCCAGTTATATTACTCATAGTGATGAGATAATAAAAGAACCTATGGAAATGCAAGTTCCTAAATGATCTACTAGGGTCATGTTTGTTCTAGAGAGATATGGATTTCTTATGGACCAGGACAAAAAAGTAACCATAGTATAGGACCATGAGCCCACTAGTTACGAGATGGTTCTGAATAGTTCAAAATCATACTCATGGCTTAAGAACATGAAATTCGAAATGGATGCCATTTATGATAACAAGGTATGGACCTTAGTTGATCCACTTGAAGGGATAAAACCCATTGGTTGCAAATGGTTCTTTAAGAAGAAGACTAACATAAAAGGTAATGTGATTACCTATAAAGCTCGATTGGTAGCAAAAGGCTATCATTGCGGACAAGGGATTGACTTTGATGAAACTTTTTCTCCAATTGCAATGCTTAAAACCATTCAAATTCTACTTGCCATAGCTACTCATTAAGATTATGAGATTTGGAAAATGGATGTAAAGATAACTTTTCTTAGATGGAAAATTGTCAGAGGAAGTGTATATGACACAACTTGAAGGTTTTACATCTATAGATGGCAATCAAGTCCACAAGCTTCAAAGATCTATTTATGGATTAAAATGAGCTTCTAGGAGTTGGAACATTTATTTTGATGAAACAATCAAAAAGTTTGGTTTGTCATAAAACATGGATAAACCATGTGTTTACAAAAAGGTCAGTAGGATTGCAATCATTTTTCTTGAGTTGTATATAGATGACATACTAATAATAAGTAACGATGTTTTTATCCTCCAATCAGTGAAAATTTGGTTGAGTAAATAATTCTGTATGAAAGACCTTGAAGAAGTAACCTATATCTTAGGGATCAAGATCTATAGAGATAGATTTAGAAGGTTGCTTAGTCTTTCACAGTCTATGTACATAGATAAAATGCTATGTATGAGACCCAATATAGCATTTGCTCTAACTATCATAAGTAGATTCCAATCTAATTATAGAGAGGAATATTGGGTGGCTATTAAGAATATCCTCAAGTATTTACGAAGGACTAAGGATTTAATCTTAGTTTATAGAGAAGGAGATTTGTAGCATTTACTCTAACTATCATGAGTAGATTCCAATTTAATTATGAAAAGGAAAATTGGGTGGCTATCAAGAATATCCTCAAGTATTTGAGAAGGACTAAGGATTTATTCTTAGTTTATGGAGAAGGAGATTTATAGGTTAACAGATATACTGATGCCAGCTTTCAATTTAATAAGGATGACTGTAAATCTCAATTTGGATATGTATACATTATGTGTAAAGGAGAAGTTATTTGGAAGAGTTACAAATAGAATACGACTATGGATTCTGCCATCGATGTCGAGTATATAGTAGCTTTTGATGCAGCTAAGGAAGCTATTTGGAATTTGAAGTTCATTTTTGAACTTAGCAATGGTTCCAAGCATTGTTGATCTAATACATTTGTATTGTGATAACAATGGGGCTATTGCATAAGATCAAGAGCCATAATCTCATCAACAATTTGAACATGTACTTTGGCACTATCATCTAATCAAAGAGATCATTGATAGATAGGATGTGAAAATTGAAAGGGTCCCCACAAATCAGAACATAATTGATCCTCTCACAAAGGCACTATCACAAGGGAAGTTTGATCAACATGTAAATGCAATGGGCATTAAGTACATGGGTGATTGGCTCTAATGCAAGTGGGAGATTATTAGATTTATACCCTAGAGCTTATGTAATAGAGTTATATTCATGTGTTTAATCCTTGTGACTTAATGTGAAAGGCATTTCTCTTTATATCATAGTACTTTTATATATTACTTATAATTGTTTGCAATGTCTTAAACCATGTTATGAAGTCCCTAGTATAAAATTACAGTGCAAAGGAAATCATAAAGTGTTCATGATGTGAGATTCTTATTGCACGCAAATATGATATACCTAAATATCCCTGATCATGGAATTTGTGACACCTCTTACTCAGTCTAGTCACCATACTCGACTAAGATGTGTTACATAACATCTTATCCAACCCCAACTTACACTTAGATATTATTTAAAATATTTCATCAATTTTGTGAACACATATAAATTTTTCTTTTTTTCTCTCAAAAATCATTTCAAAGCTAAGTTACATGTCCAAAATTAGGAATTCTCGTGCCAAAATTTTGACAGCATAACAATTGTACCAGGCATTATCAAAAAAATTTTAACTATAACCTGGGACAAGAAAAAAACTTCAATAATATTTCTCATACATTTTCACAACTCTGTGATCCTTCTGATCACTCCAACATCATCTCAATAGCACACAGTCTCAACCTCAGGAAGAGATGTCAGTCATGCATAAATCAACTTAAAAGCATTTTTAGATTTATAGTTACAGACCCACTCACAAAATTACAAAAATATTACCATTATAGCTTAGGCCCAAAACTATATACAATCAACATAAGAGTGCACCTTTCTATAGTCTATACATTAACTAATTTATATACATCATCAAAATATGCCAAAAAGCAAAGTCTCCTCTTTCTTATCTGGATATCTTGAGGCATAGCTCAATTATCCTTCTTACCTGCGCATTGCAAACAAAATGATGTGCTAAGTGAATTACTTAGTAGTGTAATCAAAATAATTATTGCATGTAATTCTATATTCATATTTATTCTAACAAAGTGTATACTAATACTAATTTCCATTGCAACAATTATAGTTATCATAATTCAGGCCATATGTGTGTATCATTTAATATGAGAAATTAACACTTCTCAATATAATCACAATATACCAATACTTATCATCAATATGTACATATCACTCATATTTCATAAACAATGCACATAATTATATGCCACTTATAATTACATTGATACACCAATTAATATGAAAAATTAATAATATTATGTCATTCTTATCAAAATTCATTATTTACATAATTAAATTTATGTGGTGTATAAATTATCTAATTTACTTTAATTTAAAGTACACGATTATACTTATTCTGCCTATATTAATGAGAACATTAAAAACCTATGGATAATAGAATCCTCTCGTGTAGTGGCCCTGAAGGACCTAAATGGCTACTGTACCAGTGTAGACCTATACAGTTACCCTATGGGACTAGAGTGGCAACTGCAACCATATGGAAAATCCAAAATCATTAAGATAGCTTTTTGGGTTAGACTATAAGTGGACCCATAACTAACATCAAGCACTGACATGCCAAGTAGATGTTATCTATCCCTAGTTGACCGGTCAACTTATCTATCTCTAGGTTGTTACATATACGGGCTATTTTTATATTTCATTTATTTCATCAGAATAACTTAATATAAAATTATTCATTTTAACACTATTATCATGTCAATTTAATGTAATTACGAATATTACTTTATTTCCCTTACTTTGGCATGTAAGCACCAAATCATGTGCCTTAATTATTTACATATGCCTTGTATTTTCTATATTGTGCTTTCACTTATAAAATTGATATTAAAATTTTCATTTCATTCCATTGAAAAGAACATATCATAAATTTCAGGCTCTTATCAACTCACATCAACACTTATTTATTCATTAAAATACTTAGGTCATTATTAAACAATAAGCCTCAATTTATATTTTTCCATTCTATTTAACTTGATTTATACGATACATGTTAACACTTAGACATTTATCAAGTGACTTATATAACATGTGATTTTAGGGATATAAGACATATTTACCACTTAATCACTTTATACATATAATTGTTATACCTAACACAACATTTCATCTTTCTCATATATATGTAAACCTTTAAAGAGTTTTTAATACTTGCTCAATTATATATATATCATGACCTAAATCTTTACCATTATTCAAATGGCCATTTAACATAACCATATACACACTCATAGTGTTATTCATAATAGGACATCATGTTAGTCCTTACCATTATAGATATAAATTTATAATATTTCATTAGGTGCTAAAATAAGGTATTTTACCATATTCATCACCTCATATATACCTTTTCCCTCAAAGGCCTTTTTACGATATGCCATATACATATAAATATATATATACACCTAATACAAGATGATATGACATAATTTATATCTCATCATCATAATTAGAATATCCTTTACACCTATACAACACAATTACACACTTTTATAATCACTAGGCCATTTGGCCATTTATGCACTTGCACATAATACATATTTTCTTCCATCATCATTCATTCATCCATCAATTATCACATCCTATAATTACCATACACCAATAAATTCTTCATTTTCTTATCATTTATGCATTTATACTTGTATATATACAATTACATACATCATGTATTAATTGAAACATGCCTTAATTACAATAATTAGGTTGATTAACCATGCTTAGTGTGTTCAAAAAACCCTATGAGGCCCTGCTAAACCTTCGCCTTGCCCTTATCATGACCTCACTTTGTTTCAGTAACTACTTATTACAAATTCAATTTTAAAAAAATCATATGATATCCAAAAGTTATAACAGACCACATTTTTTGACTCTTGGGCACCTACTAATCAAGGGGAAAATGTGGGTTTTTCAAAAATCTTACCCGATTGAAAAATGGGAACTATTCACCCAATATGTATTCTTGTAATTTACTCTGTTTTTCATGCATGAAAACCACTTTTCATGCATCTAGAGGCCTTGAAAATTTAGTTTCTACGGTTGGATATGAGAAATTATGGCTTAAATAGAGAATCAAAGAAGCAAAAATGGAGAAAATTCCTTCTCTATTACTATTAGGTTTGAGAGAGGGTGGTGAGAGAGTGAATTTTGTGATTTTGACCAGAAAGTCACAAATAAAATCCTATTTATAGTTTTTGTAAAATTATTTTTTTAATGCATTAAATAATTTTCCCCCCATTTTAACTCCTTTTTCTTTCATTCTACTTCTCAAAATTAGTTTAATTATGCCTCTACATGCTCTAAAAACTAGAGCTCAAAAATCAAAAGAAACCGTATTAAAATACCAATTTTACGGTCCTTAAATTCAATTAAAATACTTCCTGACCTATGAAATTCCAATTCTAGTGCCATTAGACTCATTGAAATTTTTGAGTATCAGGTCATATAAGTTTTAAAATTTTCTAAGAAACTTTGAAAATTATTTACGATTCAGCTTTGCCTTGGTCATTATTCATAAGACACTGCCATTAAAACTTTCTTAGTGTTTTTAACCAATCAAATGAATTTTGATTGATTTCAAACTTTGCCCAAAATTATTTTATGACTAATACTTTCATCTAGTAACTTCAGTGCACCCTAAGTCTTGGGAGCACTATTCATCCCGAGAAAGTACTATTCATAAAAATTGGGATTTTTGGGTCGTTACATTATTTCCCCTCTTAAAATAAATGTCATCCTCGACATTACCTAGTTCAAATAGATGTGGATATTGCTCTCACATATGAGCTTCTAACTCCCAAGTTGCTTTCTTCCATTCCATGATGCTTCTAAGTAACCTTCATCATTGGAACTGTCTTATTTCTCAACTCTTTGACCTATCTAGCTAGGATTCTAATAGGTTCTTCTTTTTCATAAGACAAATTTGGCCTAACTTCAACTTCTTTCATTGATAAGACATGAGTCAGATTATATCTATATCTTCTAAGCATGGAAACATAGAAAACATCGTGAATCTACTGAAATTCTAGTGGCAATGCTAGTCTGTAAGCTACTAGCCCCATACATTCTATTACTTCATATGGCCCAATAAATCTCAGACTTAGTTTTCCTTTCTTGCCGAAATGTAAAACCTTCTTCCATGGTGAAACCTTTAGAAATACCTTATCTCCCACTTCAAATTCTACATCTTTCATCTTGAGATCTACATATAACTTTTATCTAATAAAAGCCGCTTTCAATCTATATCTGATAATTTTTACTTTGTCCTCTACATCTTTTATTAAGTCTAGTCCCATAAGCTTGAAGCTCATTCTAATGTACTGGTGTTTTACACTTTCTTCCATACAATGCCTCATAAAGACCTGACTTGTTTGATGGCTATTGTTGTAGGTGAATTCTACTAATGGCACATTATGACCCCAGCTACCTTTGAACTCAATGGTGTAACTTGTTAACATATCTTCAAGCACCTATTAAAGATGCTTCATTATAAGCATAACATCATACAATATAAATCCTAAAATCAAACACTCAAGTATCACAGGATTACCTAAATAACTCTTTTTAACTATCCATTAGTCTACTAATGGAATACCATACTAAAACTCAATTGAGTACCCAAGGCATTGTGAAGTTTCTTCTAAAACCTTAAAGTAAATCGTGGGTCTCGATTTGATATGATCGAAGATGGCACTCCATGCAATCTAACTATTTCATCTATATATAATTTTACAAGTTTCTCCATGGAATAGTCCATCCTTACTGGTATAAAATGAGTTGTCTTGCTAAAATGATCCATAATAACCCATATTAAATCATGCTTATTTCTTGTTGTAGGCAAACTAACTATAAAATCCATGGTGACTCTATCCCATTTCCATTTTGGAATTGCTATAGGATGTAGCAAACCAAATGGAACCTAATATTCTTTCTTCATCTATTGACAAATGAGGCATCTAGTCACATATTTTGATACATATCTTTTCATACCAGGCCACCAAAATAACAACTTTAAATCCTATGTGACACTCCTTACCTTGTCTGATCGCCATACCCAACTAAGGTATGATATATAACATGTTATCCGACCTTAACTTATACTTGAATATTATTTAAAGTTATTTAAAAAAAATTTTCTTTTCAATAATATTTTCAAAGCCAAGTTACTTGTCCAGAATTAGAAATGCTTATGCCAAAATTTTGGCAATATAATGGCTATACCAAGCCCTATCTAAAATTTTTGAACTGTAACTTGTGACAAAAAAAACACATCTATAATATTTCTCCTACATTTTCACAAACTCTATGATCCTTTTCATCACTCTAACATCACATAGTCTCAACCTCAGAAAGACATGTTAGTCATGCATAAATCAACTTAAAAGTACTTTTTAGGTTTATAGTTACAGACCGATTTATAGAATTACAAAATATTACATGCTATGGCTTAGGCCAAAAACTATATACAACCAATAAAAGAGTGCACTTTCCTATAGTCTATAAAATACATAATTTATGTACAACATCAAAATATACCAAAAAGCAAAGTCTCCTCTTGCTTGTTTGGAAATCCCGAGGCATGGCTCAATTGTCCTTCTTACATGTGTATCATAAATAAAATGATATTCTAAGCAAATTGCTTAGTGGTGTAATCAAAATAATTATTGCATTTAATTATATATTCACATTTATTCTAACAAAGTGTATACTAATACTAATTGCCATTATAATAATTATAGTTATCATAATTCATGCTATGTGTGCATATCATTTAATATGAGAAATTAACACTTCTCAATATAATCACAATATACCAATACTTATCATCAATATATACATATCACTTTAAATTCATAAACAATGCACATAATTATCTATCACTCATAAATACATTGATACACCAATTAATATGAAAAATTAATACTATTATTTCATTCTTATCAAAAGTCATTATTTACATAATTAAATTTAAATAGTGTATAAATTATCAAATTTACTTTAATTAAAGTATATAGTTGTACTTATTCTGCCTATATTAATGAGAACATTAAAAACTTATAGATAAAGGGATCCTCCTGTGTAGTGGCTTTATGGGACCTAAACAGCTGCTGCACCAGCATAGACCCATGCAATGGCCCCGTGGGACCTAAGCAATGGCTGCACCTATGTAGAAAATCAAAAATCATCAAGACAGGTTTTTGGGTCAGACTATGAGTGGACCCATAACTAACATCAAGCACTAACGTGCCTTACAGCTACTATCCATCCCTACTTGATGAGTCAACCTATCCATCTCTAAGTTGTTACACATATGGGCTATTTTTATGTTTCATTTATTTTATCACAATAACTTAATATTAAAATTATTCATTTTAATACTATTATCATGTCAATTTAACATAATCAAAAAATATTATTTATTTCCTTTACTTTGGCATATAAGCACCAATTCATGTGCCTTAATTATTTACATATGCCTTGCATTTTCTATATTGTTCTTTTACTCACAAAATTGATGTTAAAATTTTCATTTCTTTCCATTGAAAAGCACATACCATAAATTTTAGGCTCTTATCAACTCATGTCAACATCTATATGTTCATTAAAATACTTAGGCCATTATTAAACAACAAGACTTAATTCATATTTTTCCATTCTATTTAACTTGATTTATACGATACATGTCAACATTTATCAAGTGACTTATATAACATGTGATTTTAGGCATTTAAGACATATTTACCACTTAATCACTTTATACATACAATTGTTATACCTAACACAACATTTCATCTTTCTCATATATATTTAAACCTTTAAAGAGTTTTTAATACTTGCTCAATTTTATATATCATGACCTAAATCTTTACCATTATTCAAATGGCCATTCAACATAACCATATACACACTCATAGTGTTATTCATAATAGGACATCATGTTAGTCCTTTCCATTTTAGATATAAATTCATAATATTTCATTAGGTACTATATTAAGGTAGTTTACCCTATTCATCTCCTTATACATAATTCTACACACAAAGGCCTTTTTACAATATACCATGTACCTATAAACATATATACACCTAATTCAAGACAATATGACATAATTCATATCTCATAATCATAAATAAAATATCCATTACACCTATACAACATAATTACACACTTTTATAATCATTAGGCCATTCGACCATTATGCACTCACACAAAATACATATTTTCTTCCATCATCATTCATTCATCCATTAATTATCTCATCCTATAATTACCATACACCAATAAATTCTCCATTTTCTTATCATTTATACATTTATACTCATATATACATAATTTCATACATCGTGTATTAATTGAAACATGTCTTAATTACAATAATTAGGTTGATTACACATACATAGCATGCTCAAAAAACCCTATGAGGCCTAGTTAAACCTTCGCCTTGCCCTAATAGTGACCTATTTTTATTTTGTAACTGCCCATTACATATTCAATAATAGAAAAATCATATAAAATCATACGATATTCAAAAATTATAAAAGACCACATTTTTCAACTCTTGGGCACCTACTAATTAAGCAAAAAATATTGATTTTCAAAAATTCTTACCCGAATGAAAAATGTATACTATTTATCCAACCCAAATTTTGCCAATTTTGCTCTGATTTCCTTAGAAAAACCCCATAATTATGTGTCTTGGGATGGTGGGGAGTATGTAGTATTCATTAAATATGAGAATTAAAGCTTAAATTGGGGAATAATTTTAAGAAAAAGAAGAAACTCCCTCCCTTGGTGCCATCAAGTAGAGAGAGAAAGAAGTGAAGGAGTGAATTTGATAATTTGACCAAAAAGTCAAAATTTCAAGGCTATTTGAAAATTTATTTTTTAATGCATCAATAAATTTTTTTCTCCCCTATTTTAACTTCTTTTTCTCTTATTCCACTTCTCAAAATTATATTAATTAGGTCTCCACATGCTCTAAAATTTGGAGCTCAAAAATCATAAGAAACCAAATTAAAATGTTAATTTTATGCGTCCAAAAATTCAATTAGAATACTTTTCGACCTCTAAAAATTCCTATTCTAGTGCCATTAGACTTATTGGAATTTTTTAGCAACTTTGAAAATTATTTATTATTTAGCTTTGCCTTAGTCACTATTCATAAAACACTATTGTAAAAACTTTTTTAGCATTTTTAACTAATAAAATGAATTCTAATTAATTTCAAAATTTGCCCAAAATTATTTTATGACTAATACTTTTATGCAGTAACTTCAGTGCACCACGAATCTTAAGTGCACTATTCATCTCGAGAGAGTATTATTCATAAAAATTGAAATTTTTGGGTTGTTATATTACTTCCCCTCTTAAAATAAATGTCATTTGCGATATTACCTAGTTCAAATAGATGTGGATATTGCTCACGCATTTGAGCGTTTGACTCCCAAGTTGCTTCTTCCATTCCGTGATGCTTCCAAACAACCTTCAATAGTGGAACTGTCTTATTTCTCAACTCCTTGACCTCTCTGGCTAAGATTCTGATAGGTTCTTCTTCATAAGATAAATCTAGCCTAACTTCAATGTCTTTCACTGATAAGACATGAGTTGGATCAGATCTATATCTTCTAAGCATTGAAACATGGAAGACATCATGAATCTACTGAAGTTTTGATTGCAATGCTAGTTTGTAGGCTACTGGCCCTACACGCTTTGTCATCTCATATGGCCTAATAAACCTTGGACTTAGCTTTCCTTTCTTACCAAAATGTAAAACCTTCTTCGATGGTGAAACCTTCAGAAATATCTTGTCTCCCACATCAAATTCAACATCTTTCCCTTGAAATCAACATAAGACTTTTGTCTATCAAAAGCTACTTTCAGTCTATCCTTAATGATCTTTACTTTGTCCTTTGCATCTTTTATTAAGTCTGGTCCCATGAGCTTGATTTCACTAAGCTTGTGACACCCCCTACTAGATTCCCAAAGAAATTCAATAAGCGGCACGCTTCCCGTTAAGTCACCCATCCTGAAATTTCTTCCATGTTTATTCATTTAACTTTTACTTATACTACACTAGATATCTCTATCCGATTCCAAATTTAGTCCAGTCAATTCCTATGATCCATTTAAGTTAATATTATCATGTTTACACTATTATAGGAAGATTTCAACACAAAAAGTATTACTTGAAAATCTGACAGCATAACGGCTGCCTGAGTCACTATTCCAAAATGCAATTTCGACCTGTAAACACTTTTATATCGTATATCACATCTCTTAGACCCTTTTGGTCCCTTAAATATCATCATATCCATATCATCTAACGCATAACATTCACAGGCCTCAGGCCAAAATAAAACATATAGAGGCTCAGGCTTATAAGCATCTATACAGATCACATAAACATAAAAGAAACCATTAAATGAATAATTACAATACATTCTGTTATAAACAAATACTACTCTATTTTCCATATATATATCATACCCATTTTCCACCTAAGTACATAAAGTGCAAAATCTACTCAT
>CANXYI012180177.1:0-10530 GCA_948208565.1 Hura crepitans | reverse complement strand
TTTCTCTTTTACAAGATTCAGCATAATGCCTAATCCAACACATATGGATTTACCTCAATGCCTAATCTAATTCTCTTTGATTTAGTGTAACAAGCAAATTCAATCTCTTAGGTTTAGCCTAACAACCAAATCTAACTTTATCCTATTTAGCCTAATAGGTAAATCTAATATCTTAGGTTCAGCCTAAAAAGCCAATCTAATCAATTCAAGTTCAACCTAATAAACAAATCCAATCTCTTAAGTTCAACCTAAAAACTAAATTGAACACAGTCAGATTCAGTTTAATGCCCAATCTAACTCTCTTGGCTTTAGCCTAACAAGTAAATCCAACTCTTTCAAGTTCAGCCTAACAAGTAAATCGACTTTCTTGAGTTTAGCTTAACAAGCAAATCCAATCCCTTGAGTCTAGCCTAACAAGCAAATCTACTTTCTTTAGTTTAGCCTAACATGTAAATCCAATCCCTCGAGTTTAGCCTAACAAGCAAATCCATCAAGTCAATCTCATCCATCTGAGGCAAGCATTCATATTCGATGTAGCCTTACACCAAGGTGACTATTTCTTTCTTACTTTGTTATGCACTCTTTTCAATTTATGCATTCTCACAACACACATAAAAGTGGGGGTAAATATAGACACCTTACCCCATTATGCTTATGATGATAACTAAAGATAGGCTCAGAGTAATAATACAAGCCACTTGGGAACCTAGTCTAAATAGACTAGCATGGCATTAGTCCACCCAGACATAATGCCACTAGGTCCGTATCAACCCATTTAAACTGTACTAGGCCTAAGGCCTATGGTCCACCTAGACAAACTAAAGTTAATGTCTACACAAACTAACTTAAACCTAGCCCAAGACCTAGCCCAAAAGCCATAAAAGTAGAAAGCCCATGACCTAGGTCTGCATAAACTAAGTAATCTAAGTTAGGATAAGCATGTCGATGAAAAAGCTTTTAGGAGTGGGAGCTTTGTATTCAGACTTTGTCTCCTAGTCCTAGAAGGATTTTAACTCCTCTGGATGGGAAAGCCTTCACCTAAAGCTATAAATAACCCTCTTAGGCATGAGAAAGGGAGAAATCAATTAGAGAAGCCAAAACTCTACTATTTAAAAATTCAAGAGAAGACTCTAACATAGGATTCCCATTACTAGACTATAACCCACACTTAAATCTTCATTCTTTCTAAAATCATACGATATCAAGTTATTTCTTAAGAGTTTTTTCATTAGTTAATATATAAGGCCTTCTACTGTACATATATTATGCATTTATATTGCATCATATTGACCCATTTGATCATAAGTGAAGTGGTTCCATATAATCCCCATATTGATCCTAGGAGTAAGTCATCGTTCTATACCATTTTAATGTGTATATTTAACTCTTGGCTTGTTGTCATTATTCTGTAATTTTAATCCTAATCAAATAGACATATCTCAAAGCATGCTCATATCTATATGGAATAAATATGTTGATATGTGTGTAATCAAACATGTGTACAAACTAATAATCAACACTATTTTAATGGTATCTTAAGTATAGTGTATAATACCTGCTATTTTTTACATGTTTATGTGTTATTATATTGCATGATTATAATAAAAACATTATTGGCATGATATAACTGAGATATGCCCATACAAACTCCCTTTCACGAGTATTGTTGTCTATACAGATGATCATCTCTTGTATGTATTTATAATATTTTGAAGTTTACACAGACTCACTCACACAAGGATCACAGTTTGGATGAACAAGTGTATGTAATCTTAATCCAAAAATATATATGCATATGTCCTCCATAATACATAAGTATGTAGTTTTCCCTAGTGATAATTCTTCTCATACATCATAACTCCTTCATATATATGCTAAGTAAATTATTATGAGATTATTTTAGGTGTTTATAAACCATTATATATTACTTTTAAACTATTCTTTGAGTTGTATGCAACTAACAATTCTAATAGAACAAGAGTCCTAGATAAATGTGATAACCTTTACATGCGGTAGTCTATATGGAGAATTACTAAAACCATATTGAGTCTACACAAACTTAATGATGTATAGGCAGGACCTATTATATGCTTTATACTCTTTCATTTTGTTTTGTACCCTTGTAAATCTTTTGGTCATTTTAGGTTGTAATAGGTAGCTTATCAACTTATTTTACACATTAAAGTTAAACTTCATGCTAATGATTTTCTACATAATTAATTAGTGTTTTATTATAAAAATAGTTTTAAGTTTCCTTAATAAAAGTCACATAGAAAATGTATTTTAATAAAGCTTAATCTCCTAGAGATAGGAGTTGGGCAATTACCACTAATTCCTATGGAATTATAGGTAATTGTCAAGTAAAACAACGATTAATAAATGACTCGATTTCTTGATGTATAATGTATTACTATATTGTATGCTTTCAATACCAATATTTACTTTCTCTAAATGAAAAGGTGATTTGAATGCTTTAATTAAATGCTTGCTTGCTTGTTATAGGATTAATGAATTTTAGAATATAAAGGAAGGCATATTATTAGGGCATATATAAGATATGATTTTGAATCTTTTATGGGAAAAACATTAATGGTCCAGGTGTAGAGCCAGGTGGTGACTCTAAACGCTAACCACTCCTAGTAAAATACAATAAATCTATAATGAAAATAAATAAATAGTTGTAATGCCCATACGAATGTTAATATCTTAATCTAGATAGATTGATAGGTCAACTAGTGAGATTAGTAGCTGATAGGGTACTTCAATGCCTATTCATGGCCTCTAAGCCATAGTATATGGCTTTTAAGTGTCTATATATGGTCTCTAGGCTTATTTTATGATTATGAACTTTGTGGTCCTTGATATAACCTTTGGCTCATGGTTCCAAATATGATTCATCCACTATATGGCCTTATGGTTAATAAAGTTCTTGTTATCTAGTATCGAGATCTTATCTATTGAATATAGGCAAATTAAATGTAACACCTAATAGTTAAGGTCATATAAACAATACCTTTGGGGGCCGAGTGATGTTCCCCACTATGCAGGCCACCATTTTGAGTTCGATGACTGGCGTATTGGTCATAAAACTTTGACGTGCCTAAAAATAGGGAAAACAAATGAATTAAAAATTTTAGTAGAACTAATAAATCATTTTAGGTCAAAAACTACTGTATGAGGAGATAAAATGAGGTCGGGCCAGGACAACCGTAGGATGTGCTTGGAAGGTCTCGAAAATACCATACCCTAAACCTTAAAAATTTCCACTAAGTATGATGGAGGAGGAATTATAATTTTTTGAGGTTAATAGATATATTTTTTTAATTTTTTATTCTGGCAGGTGAATAGTGCTAAAAAGTCAACTATTAAATTTTGTATTGAAATCTTAGGTGGGCCTTAGTTACACTAATCAAGGATTTTTAAAATAGAAATGGAAATTTTTGGAGACAGAGAATATTTTGTGAACTTTTAAAGATAAAATAGGCATAAAAATGCATTTAAGTCATTTGGTGGCCATGTGGGCCAATTCCATACATCTACCCCACCTTACTTAAGTGGTTACACATGTGTATACACCTCACATGTGCAAAAGTCTCCTTGAACCTCCCACTCCAAGCTAAGCTGACGTGAACCATTATTAGAACCCTGCCATTTCCATCTTTTTGTCTCTCCTCTCTCCTCCAAATTTCATGAAAAATATAAGAAATTAAAATATCTATCATCCATAAGCACCAATTCCACTAAGAATTTTAAGAAAGGAGCTTAAAATTGGAAGATTCACCACTTAGGTGAATAGTAACAAAAGTGAGTGTAGCCCCTCCAATTCTATTTTTTTATTTTTGAAATAGGTAGCTTAGGCAATTCTAAGAATCACCATGGTTTTAGAATTTAAATTGGAGCTCTAAATAATTTTTAGGACTTTTTCTAAGTTAAAATGGTGTATGTTTAGGGGTTAAACCAACAAGTGAGAGAAACCAAGGGAGCAAGGACAAAGGTGGTGAAGAAAAGGGTGTAAATACACCTTAGGTATGTGAAATAAGCTAAATTTAATGTGACTTTTGTATATGCTTTAATAATATGTGTATACCTTGTATGGAACTTTTACATTTTTGGTGTAACCATGTCATTTTAGTGAATTAGAGTTATAAAGTGTTTATTGGCATGAAATTGATGGATTTTACTTGGTCATTTGGAAAGAAACGTATGAGTATGTGTGTTTTACATGTTTGGCCAAATGGGTGCCTTATAAGCCATAATAGGTATAATAATGGTAATGGTATGTTAAGTGAGGAATTAGTGATGATAGAAATGAGTTATTGTAGTGGTAACATTAGCATGAAATTTAGGGTAAATTAGTGGTAAGAGATGTAAGTGTAAAATGAGAACTTACATGGCATGGAATGGCATATTGTATAGCCATTAATGTTGTCTAAATGAATGAATGTGAGATTGATAAAAGTATGGCATTGTATAAGTTGGCATGAGAAAAGTGTAACGGATAAAATTGACCAAATGAATTGTAGCAGTCTCAAAAAGTTATCGAATGAAAAGTAACTTTGCGGCCGCTAGTGAGGTTTTGGCAATTGGGTGCATTTTGTCATAAAATGTAACTTAATGGTAAAATATTAAGATTGATTGTTAGAATTAATAAATGTCCCATTAGTTAGACACCCACTGGATGGGTTGACCAATCAACTAGGGAGTAGCACTTGCTAGGCAGTTGGTCCTTTTAAGGCTTGCTGCTGTGTGTTAATTGTGCAAGTACAGCTGCTAAGGTTTTGAGATAAACCCTACACTATTGGATACCTTTTTTTGTATGTGGATATTAGGAGTGGTCTATAGATGGGTCCCTGCTATCCACATTTGATGATGCTGATATAATTTTAAGATATTGGGAGTGGTCTATGGATAGGTCCCTATTATCTACTAGTTCGATATTAGGAGTGTTCTTCAGATGGGTCCTTGTTATTGAGCAAGGTAGGTGCAGCTACCTAGGTCTTAAAAGTGGGCCACTACATAGGATAGTCCCACTATCCAGTGTCATAAAAAGTTGTCTATCTGTCATGAGCCTTAATAATAAGAACATTCTCTAATAAGTTATCTAAATAATAGAACTTGAACATACATTGGACTTAGAAGAGTTAAGGTCAACATAAATATACATTAAACATTGCATGTTACTTGTATACATGGTAGACATATTTTATTTAGCTTATTCCACCACTGAGTTTTATACTCAACATGTCAGGGTTCCAATGCATAAGTTATAGATGAAGTGATGGTTAACACTAGACATCGTCATCAGTATAGCTGCAGTAAAATCTTTTGGTATTTCTTTTTAGTTTTGAATAGATGCACTTATGTATATAGATGTCATGGGTTATGGGATGCTTGTACAAATGAACTTGATAGACTGTCTAATAGTTTGTCTATTAATGAATATTTGTTTATGCATGCTTGTGTGTTAAAGGGTCTATGACCCTATGATTCCAGTAAATGTGGATATTGCTAAAGCTCTATTGTGATTTAGAGGACTAGAGGGTCTAGAAAGGGATGTGGTTGTAAATTGAGATTTGCAGGTTTAATAGGGGTTAGTTGCCAGGGCAGTCGTTATGCTGCTTGATTTTCTATAATTATCGGATAGGGTCAAATTAGAGTTTTCATGGATTAAAATCAGTAGTAATAAGAGGATAATTAATCAGAAAAGGAAAAAGAGTATGTTTGGTCAAAATTAGTCAAACTTGGGTAAAAGTTAAGTGAAAAGCCCTTGGGGAAATCTTAGTATAGGTGACCTCAGTGGGAAGTAGCACACCTTGCTTGTTTCAAGTAGAAATGGGCAGGGGGTGTTACATTTAGTGGTATCAAAGCTGGTTTAGGCATTCCTAGGCATCATGTATGAGTGCATGAGTTTAGGATATTAGTCTGAGTTAAGCTACACTGTCTAATGCTGACAATCATTTACAATATCATTAAACATGATAAGTGAGCGAACCCTACCCGAGAAAGGAGAAGAGGTGGCTAGTTATGCACCGACAATGATACATGAACCAGTTATGAGTATAGCCACTCTAAAGCCAAGTGATGCTGCCTATCAGCCACAACCTTAGCCTTAGCTTTAGCCTATGCCTAGACAAGCTTCACCTACATTGCTGCAAGAGATTATAGAATTGCTGAGACACACTGCAGCACTAGCTTCAGCACTAGCTCCAGTGCTAGTTGTGGTTACTCTTTTACCTCCACTAGCTCCTCCAGTCCCACATAAGACCTATTTGGAGAGGGTCAAAATGATGGGAGCTATGGACTTTCTTAGGTCTAGGGAGGATGATACAGTGAAGGCTGAGTATTAGTTAGAGAGGACCACTAGAATCTTAGAGGAATTAGAGTGTCCTGAGGGAGAATACTTGAGATGTGCTACCTCGCTTCTTCAAGAAAAAAGCTTATCACTAGTGGGATAGACTAAAGAGGAGAAGAATAGCTGTGGACTTGACTTGGGACTTCTTTTTAAAGGAGTTTAAGAAGTGGTATATCCCAGAATCTTATGGAGATAAGAAGATATAGGAGTTCTTTGACTTGAGACAAGGTAAGAGGAAGATTTCGGAGTATAAGAAGGACTTCAACCGTCTGAGCCAGTATGTAACTGAGTTCTTACTAGAAGATGAAGAAAAGTGCAAAAGGTTTGAGAAGGGCCTCAATATAGAGATAAGGATGCAGATCTCAACCCCTAAGATTCGAGATTTATTAGAGTTAGTTGCAGTAGACTATAACATGGAAGAGATGTTGTAAGAAAAGAGAGAATTATTTCAAAGGAAAAGGCCTTTCATAGTAGGCTAGGCTAGTTAGCTCCAAGTGGGAGTAAGAAGCTAAGGGACTTTCAGTAGGCTCAATAGTCTCAGAGGCAGTAGGGCTAGCAGTCATAGAAGCAAGCCCCTTCATAGAGGACTAGTCAGGGGTATTCTTCTAGACCTTGACCACCTCCATCATAGTAGGCATCTAGTACACCTGTGTTTACTACTAGGAGTGCACCACTTATTTATGATACCTATTAAAAGAATCATTAGGGCCAGTGTTGCCGGAGGAAAGCTACATGCTTCATCTATGGAGCTTAAGACCATTACCAGAGGGAGTGCCCTCAGAGGCTAGCAGAAGTGGTTTAGACATAGGCCTCAGTTGTAGCTACAACTAGTAGACCATTGAGACCATCGAGATAGGAGCAGGCTACCACCAGCCAGACAGGTAGACCAGAGGCTAAAGCTCTGGCATGACAGTATCCCATATATGCTCGAGAGGAAATGGAGGCTTTAGACATTATAGCTGGTATATTTTCTTTACTTGATGTTATGTACTAGCTTTGAAAGATCTAAGATCCACACACTCATACGTATGCAGTAGACAAGTTAAAGATAGAGGCCTAGAACTAGAACCTATGGACCTAGATATTCAAGTGAGCAACACTATAGGTCAGATTGTAATAGTGAGCATTATATATAGACACTATCCTCTGATGGTATATGATCAAACATTCTCGATAGATTTGATAGAGTTAACCTTTGATGAGTTTGATATCATGCTGGGTATAGACTAGCTGTAAGAGAACAAAGTAGTTATTGATTGTGAGAAGAAGAGGTTAAGACCTAGATAGGTATGAGGTGATTGTTTTGGGTAACAGAGACTCTCTGTATAATGTGATTTCTGCTATAATAGCCAAGAGACTCATACAGAAGGGATGTGAAGCTTTCTTAGCCACTATCATAGACACGAGTGTTCAGACCCCAAGCTTAGATTAGACACCTATTGTGTCTGATTTTCTCGATGTATTTCCAAACAACTTGCCAGGATTACCACCACATTGAGAGTTTGATTTTGAAATTGAGACCTATCCTAGTGTGAACCCAATATCAATTACTCCTTATAAGATAGCCCTAACTGAATTAAAGGAATTAAAAGTGTAATTAAAAGGGTTATTGTATAAAGGCTTCATCAGGCTTAATGTGTCTCTTTAAGGAGCTCTAGATTTATTTGTGAAATAGAAAGATGGATCGCCCCTGTTATGTATCAATTATAGGCAACTGAATAGGGTGACAATTAAGAACAAATACTCATTGCTTATGATAAATGACCTCTTTAATCAGTTATGGGTTGCCAATGTCTTCTCCAAGATGGATCTAGGATCCGAGTACCATCAGCTATGGATCAAAGAGAGTGACATCCCTAAGACTGCCTTTAAGACAAGATATAGGCAATATGAGATCTTAGTGATGCTATTTAGACTCACTAATGCCCCGATAGCCTTTATAAACTTGATGAACAGAATATTTAAGCCTTATTTAGACTAATTCGTAGTGTTATTCATTGACAACATCTTAGTGTATTCTAGAACCCTAGAGGAATATGAACAACACCTCCAGATTTGTGTTTCGGACATTAAGAGAGAGGCAGTTGTACACCAAGTTGAACAAGTGTGAGTTCTAGTTAGAAAAAGTGGCTTTCTTGGGTCATATTGCCTCAGCTAAAGGTATCAGGGTGGACTCGAGTAAGGTGAAAATAGTGTTAGAGTGGAATCCTCCTAGAAATGTGATTGAGATCTGAAGCTTCTTAAGATTGGTAGGTTATTACTTGAGATTCATAAAAGGATTTTTAATGATCACTGCTCTACTGACAAGGTTGATAAGGAAAGATGTGAAGTTTGAGTGGGATGACAAGTGTCAAGCTACCTTTGATAGGTTGAAGCGAATGCTAATAGAAGCTCCAATCCTGACTCAACCAAAATAGGATAAGGAGTTCTTGATCTACAGTGATACATCACGCAATGGACTTAGTTACATATTGATGCAGGAAAGAAAAGTGATTGCCTATGCCTTGAGACAGTTGAAGACTCACGAGAGAAATTATCCCACACACGACTTAAAGCTTGCTGTGATTGTCTTTGTACTGAAGGTGTGGAGACATTACTTGTACATAGAGAGATGTTATGTCTACATGGATCACAAGAGCTTAAAGTATTTGCCTACACAAAAGGAATTGAACTTGAGACAATGATGACGGATGGAGTTGATTAAAGACTATGATTGCTTGATTGACTATCATCTAGGGAAGGCAAATGTAGTTGCATATGCTTTAAGCTAGAAGATGATAGCTACTCTAAGATTGATGTATGCTAAAGTGGAGTATACGCCAGAAAGTGCAATGTTAGCTAAGTTGCAAGTCAAGGCTAATTTTAGGCAGCAAGTGAAAGATGCTCAATTGAGAGATACTCACTTAGTGCAGACTATGAGTAAAGTCAAAGAGAGGAAGGCAATAGGCTTTCAGTTGATTGAAGATAGAAGTCTATATTACTAGAATGGGCTATGCATTCAAGACATAGATGAATTGAGATTGCAGATTCTGAAGGAAGCTTATAAGGCTCTATACTTTATGCATCTAAGAATTATGAAGATATACCTTAGGTTAAAGCCTCATTATTAGTGGCCATGGATGAAACATAAGGTAGCTGAGTACATGGCTCATTGTTTGACATGTCAGCAGGTGAAAGTGGAACACCAGGTTCCTTTCGGATTGCTACACCTGATTGCAATTCTAGAATAGAAGTGGGAAAAGATCACCATGGATTTCGTCATGGGATTACCTATGACTAGGAATAGGTGTGATGCCATTTGGGTGATTATGGATAAGCTAATAAAGATAGCCCATTTTATATCAATCAGGATGGATTACTCATTAGAGAGGTTGGCCATATTACATATTGACGAGATTGTGATGCTAGATGGAGTGCCAATAGCCATAATCTCATATTAGGACCCAAAATTTACTTTTAGATTTTGGAAGAAGTTACATGAGGCCTTAAGTGCTCGATTGACCTACAATACTGTATTCCATCCTCAGACTGATAGTCAATCTGAGAGAGTGATACAAGTGTTAGAGGATATGCTACGAAGCTATGCCATTGAGTTTAAAGGCAATTGGGATTAGTATTTGGCACTAGCAGAATTGGCATACAACAATAGCCACTAGGCTAGTTTAGGCATAGCACCATATAAAGTATTTTATGGTCATCAATATAGGAGCCCTCTCTACTGTAGTGAAGTGGGAGAAAGCAGGATTGTTGATCTGATTTGGTTCAAGATGCTGAGGAGAAAGTTAAAGTGATTAAAGAAAGATTGAAAGCTGTATTAGATAGATAGAAGTCTTATACAGATTTAAAGAGAAGTGATATTGAATATGAAGTTAGTGAACAAGTATTCTTGAAAGTTTTGCTATGGAAGAAGATACTTTGATTTGGCAAGAAGGGTAAGCTTAGTCTAAGATTCATTGGACCCTATGAGATTACTGAACGAGTGGGTCCATTGGCTTAAAGACTTGCTTTGCCACCTGAGTTGCAGCAGATACATGATGTATTTCATATATCTATATTGAGGTGGCATCACTCTAATCCATCACATGTGATAGCTATTGAGGAAATTCAAGTTCAGCTAGATTTGACATACAAGGAAGAATCAGTGTAGATCATAGCAAAAGAAGTGAATTAGATGAGGA
>CANXYI012180044.1:0-14556 GCA_948208565.1 Hura crepitans | reverse complement strand
GAGAGCTTGTAACTTGGATAGCTATTATAAGTTGTCTAGGTTAAAGTACCTATTAAGGATTATGTCCTTAGCAACTTTCCCTATATGTGTAGGTTCAGTAACCGATTCTTCAAAGAAGAGGGAAAGCCCAAAGTGACCATATCAAAAGTTTTCTTTTGTATATATGGACAATACATAGCATAGAAATCATCTTTAGGCTATGCATTTTGCTTTTTGGATATGAAATGTATGTATATCTATATAACATGTAAAGAGAATACATGTAAGGTGCTATATATAAATAATTATCATGCTTGTGTGTGTTGGATGAATGTAAAGAATGTATGAATAGGACTAGTAGCCTATGTGTTTATTTCCTACAACCCTAAGGCTAATGGTTCTATGAAAGGAAAAAAGTAACCATGTACAAGTACAACTAATGCTCTAGTTACATCTTTAAAAGGATTAACTCCTCCCCTATGTGACATTGTGGTGAGAAACACTTTGAGCCATGTAGAAGACTATTAGGAGCCTACTTTAATTATAGATCACAAGGGCATTTTATGAGAGATTGTCCAAAAATGTAGGGTAATATGTTTACTACTCCTAAGGGCACATCAAAGGCACATGGTGGAAGAAGGTCTTGAAAATATAATATGGGAAGTCAAGTTTTGAGAATGATGTTAGAAATAGTGGATAAATGCTAGGATAGTAGCAACTAAAGGTTACACCATAAAAAAGGAAGGAAGATCAAGATGCAACCAACATAATCGTTGGTAAATTTTCTTTCCTTGGTATTGATGTGCATGTACTTATAGGTCTAGGTTCTACACATTTATATGTATGTGCAAGTTTTCTTGAGTTAGATTCTATACATGTTAATGTATTGATGTATGAAGTTATAGTCACTAATCCTTTAGGACAAAGCATATCAGTCCAAAGATTATATAGAGATTATCTTGTTATAATTCATAATAGGGAGTTTAAAGTTATTTTGATGTATTTGCCTTATAGAGAATTTGAATTGATGTTGGGAATGGATTGGTTATCCAAACATAGAGGCATAATAGTTTGTAAAAGAAAGAGAGTGATTCTACAGTCACTAGAGTGTGAAGAAGTGACTACATTTGGTGTTAGATCTAATGACCTATATAATGTGATTTTTGCGATAGAAGTAAGAAGGTTGTTTAGGAAAGGATACTTAGCTTTCATTACTAATGTAATTGATATAAAGAAGGAGAGCATGAAAATAGGGAATATTAATACAGTAAGAGAATTTCTAGCTATATTTTCGAACAAATTGTTGGGACTACCATTGGGTAAAAAAGTAGAGTTTGGTATTGAAACCTTACTTGGTACGACCCATATCTTTCTAACTCTATATTGAATGGCTCTAGTTAAGTTGAGAGAACTCAAATTGTAGTTGCAAAAGTTACTCAATATGTGACACCTCCTACCGGACAACTAAAGAAATCTAACAGGCAATGTCCTTCTCGCCAGGTCTCTAATCCTGGGATTACTCCAAGTCTGCACTCCTTAACACTTAGAGACTTCCTTATAACTTTATTAGATATTGTTTAATTGTTCTATCTATCCCTCAAACATACTTCCCTATGCTATAATAGACCTAAAAACACTTTTGATAGACCTTTAACATATTATTAAAAATTAGGCAGTGCAACGGCTACCCGAGTGACATCTTAAAATTTTTTTCACTTATAAAAGCACATATATAATCATTATCAATCTAACTACTTCTCCTAGACCCTTCCAATCCCCTTAACAACATCATCAGACATCAACAAACACATCACAATCACACAGGGCCTCAAGCCAATAATCACAAAAAACAAAACCATAGAAATAAGCCATTCAAACAAACCACCTAATTATATACATCACACCTACTCTTAAAATATACAATACTAGTAGCTACTAAGCATGCTAAACCCATAAGTGTTTATATGTGTGATTACTAACAAAATAAAAACAAAAGGATATCTATGTACCATTCACAGTCTATGCTTCTACACTACACAATCTTTGAGGCTAGACTGCTAATCCTTGTAACTTGCACACCAAAACACTGGTACGCTGAGTATAAAACTCAGTGTTGAAACTAATGCATTAAAAACATGTCATATGTAGCCACTCAAATGCAATAATAGGCTATAAATGCAATAAAGAGGTTAAATTCATACAAGGCACTAATTCCAATTAATCAGTCTCCTAATTCATTTAATTACAATTATGCCACTTGTAATTTCAATTTATTTAATCATTCAATGATTTATCATCAATGAAGTCTGTATATTAATTTAATATAATTTAATAGGCCCGACTAGATATAATACACCTAAAGACACTAAACTAGGAGCAAACTAAAAATTTATGTAGTGGCCTATATTTTGGACCCTGATTGTTGCACCAGCCTAATCTAATAATAGGGATCAACTCACTTGGACCTCCTAATACTAGACAAGAGATAATAGGGATCAGTTCATAGACCCCTTAATATCTCAAACAGATCAGCAACAAGTCATGCTATGGATAACAGAGATCAGTTCATAGACCTCTCAATATCCAAATAATCATCAGCATCAAACACTTTCAAAGGATAGTAGGGATCAATCCATAGACCTCCCATATCTAAAAAGAATCACCATTAAATATCTAGCGGTTGCTAATCCTAAAGTTGACCGATCAACCCATCTAATGGGTTTCTAACTAATGGGACATCTGACCTTATTTTATATTCATTTATTTATTGATCATCCTTTTATAATATTTATAAGTGAAAAATAGATAGTAATGAATTTATTTTGATAGTCAAAATTTGACCTGGACAGTTACAGGTCATTTTTGGTCCTATTGGACAATTATATGTCTATTTTTCTAAGCCAATTTAGGTCATTTCTATAGACATAATTAAGTCTACTTTAAGTCTAGTTTAAGCCATTATTTTAAGTCCATTTATTTCCAAGTTCAAGGCAAATTTTGCATGAGTCCATAGGTCATTTTTATGTTTTGCGTACACAATTATAGGCCCAAAATATGTCCTTTCCTTAGCATTTTCCCCATGCCATTTGCATCCATTATCACACATTACCATAGGCCTAAAGCCTTATCCAATTACAAATCTCAAATGGCCTAAAAAGTGGCCTCAAATTCATATCCTAAAACCATCATAAAGTGTCCAAAGTTTAGGTTAAGTTTTATGCCATTTTAAGTTCCATGTTTGGTCCATTTTACCATGCTATTTTAAGCCATTTTTAAGTCCCTTTTTAACTTCATTCCAACCTTTAATTCCTTACCAACTTTTATCCATTTTCATGCCTCATTACTTACACATGTTTACCTACTTCATGCCAAGTTCACATTACACATTTCATGCTCAATATGCCATGCCATTCTCACACACATATACCACGCCATAACATGTACATCATGCCAAACATACCTCATATACCTCTCAGCCAAAGCTTGTTAATAGCCATATTCATGTTTTTTTTTCACATTTACCCATACAATGGCATAATTTAAGCATACATACACACATGCACTTCACATACCATGCAAACAAAGCCTTAACATGCCTCAGCCACACTAAGAAAACAACCTAATAAGCATTTTCCACTAAATTCACCACCTATACCTATAATGCCATCCTAACATACTTATTCCCATTCAATGTCCCATGCTACCATGCTATACACATACCTTACAACCCAAGGCAATCTAAGGTACCTCTCGATCACTCAAGGTAACACTGCCAAAACTTCCTTTTTTCACCAGACACACATACCATTCATTAATTTCCATATTAAACGCACTAAAAGCCATCAAATTCCCACCTAATTCAAGCCACACACATACACTAACCTTTCGACCAGAGTGAGGCCATGACCTTTCCCTCATTCTTTCCATAAAATGATCATATAATCATTCATTTAGCATGGAATTAACCTCAAAGTAAGCATAACACTCCATTTTACATACACTAACCACCATAACTACAAGTTCCATACACTATTCCTACATAATTTGTACATGAATTCTAAATGGCATGCCTCAAAATATAGTAAATTCACATACCTACACTTGAAATAGAGCCTTGCTCACACTTTGGCACCTTTATTCTCCTTGTTGAGACTCACTTCCTCTTATTATTCCATATACACCTTTTTGCCTTAAAAAAACCATAAAAAAAATTTTATAAGTTCCCAAATGAAAATCCAAGAACATGGGCACTCTTAGAATGATAGAATCCTCTAGGAAATAAAATAAAAAGTGGAAGGAGACACTTACACACCAACTTGAATTTTTCACCCCTTTCCTATTCATACTTAGCCTTTCTTAATTTTTCTTAAATTCCATGGTTATCTATGGCCTTTATAACCTTTAAGGCTCACTTGTTACCTAACAAAAGGGATTTTTGGTCATAATTAGAGATAGAAAAGAGCTTAAGAAGCCATAAAAATGTGGGAGGAAAGAAGAAGATGGCATCGGGTGGGAGAAAAAGAAAAAAAGAGAGAAAGGTGGTGGGGTAGGTGGATTATGCCATGTAGATGTCTGGGTGGCAAGGTGGAGGATATATAGTGGCTCTAGTGGTGACACATGTTACCTGAGCTCCCTGAAAATGCTCGATTTTGGTAGAAACTTTTGGAAATTTTAAAAATTCACTTAGACCTCCAAAAATCATTTTGTTAGTTTTAAAACTCTTTAATTAGGCCTATTTAGGCCCTCATAAAATTTCACAGCCCAATTCTCTCTGCAGGATAGTTAACTAACTTCCTCTATTTATGTGAAAAACTCGAATTTAAGGAAAAATAGCAAACAACTTTGGAATTTAAAAATTCCATCAACAATGGTCTCAGTGGAATTTTTTACCTTCAGGGTATGGTATTTTTCGATCTGTCCAAGCACTTCATAGGTCATTCTTAGCCTAAGTCCATATGAGCCTACAGACCACTAGATTTTATCCTAAAATAATTTATTAGTTCTACTAAATCTTTAAATTATGTCACTTTCATCATTTTATGGCCCTTCAAAGTTTCATGATCCGTATGCCCTACCTCGATCCTTGTGAAGGTGACCTAGCACTCTAATCACACTTTCTAAGCCTCGAAGGTACTGTTCAAAGAGCCTTGACTTATAGGTGTTACAGTTCTTCCCCTCTTAAGAAACTTTGTCCTCGAAATTACCTAGAGTAAACAGATATGGATACTAAGCCTTTATCTACTCCTCAGGTTCCCATGTGGCTTCTTCTATGTTATAATGCTTCTAGAGAACTTTAACTAGAGGAATAGTCTTATTTCCCAACTACTTCACTTTTTAAGCCAAAATATGTACTGGTTCTTCATTATATATTAGATCTAGCTGTACTTCAATGTCTATCACTGGAATTACATGAGAAAGATCTTATTTATACCTTCTAACATGGAATACATCATCTATCTTTTGTAACTCAGATGGCAAGGCTAGCCTATATGCTAGTGGTCCCACTCTCTTTGTAATCTCAAAGGGTCCAATAAACCTAGGACTTAGCTTCCCTTTTTTTCCAAATTTGAGCACTTTTTTCCATAGGGATACCTTCAAAAACACTTTGTCACCCACTGTATACTCAATATCCCTCTATTTTAGGTCAGCATAGGACTTCTGTCTATCATTTGTAGCTTTCAATCTTTCTCTGATGACCTTAACTTTCTCTTCTACATCTTTGATCAGATTAACTCTTAAAATCTTATTTTCCCCAACGTCACTCCAACACAAAGGAGTTTTATATCTTTTGCCATATAGTGTCTCAAAAGGTGCTAAGCCCAAACTAGCTTGATAACTATTATTATATGTAAATTTAATTAAGGACAAGTACTTGTCCTAGCTGCCTTTAAATTCAATGGCATATCTATATAGCATATCTTCTAACACTTGTATCATTCTTTCTAATTGTCCATCTACCTAAGTGTGAAACATTATATTGTAAGTCAGTCTGGTGCCTAATGCTTGATGCAGTCTATTCAAAAACTTGGAAGTGAATCGAGGATTTCAATCTAAAATAATAGCCACGGGTACACCATAGAGTCTGATAATCTCATTAATGTACAATTTAGCCAATCTTTCCAGTGAGTAATCCATTCTGATAAGAATAAAGTGAGTTGTCTTAGTCAATCTATGTATAATAACCCACATAGCATCACACTTATTCTTGGTCATAGGTAATCCCATTACAAAGTCCATTGTACCCTTCTCCCACTTCCATTCTAGCATTGTTATAGGATACAGCAATCCATAAGAAACCTAATGTTTCGTTTTTACCTACTGGCAAGTCAGACATCTAATCACATACTCTGTTATATCTCTCTTCATACCTGACCACTAGTATTGTGACTTTAGATCTAAGTACATCTTCATACTACCTGGGTGCATAAAATAAGGAGTTTCACATGCCTCCTTCAGTATCTATAATCTCATATCATCTATACTAGGTACACATATCCTGCCATGGTAATACAGATGTCTATCTTCAATTAGTTCAAACCCTATTGCCTTCTTTTCTTTGACTTTATCCATAAGTTGTAATAGTTGTTCATCCTTCATTTAAGCTTCCATTATCTATTACCTAAAATTAGGTTTAATCTGAAGTTCAACCAGGATAGCATCTTTCCCTATGTAGTGTAGTATAGCATTCATTACTTTTAAGGTTACCACAAACTTCCTACTCAAAGCATTTGCTACCACATTAGCTTTTCCTGGGTGGTAATCTATCAAACAATCATAATCTTTAATCAACTCTAACCACTTTCTCTACCTCAAGTTCAACTCTCTCTGAGTAAGGAGATATTTCAAACTCTTATGGTATGTGTAGATATAACATTTCTCACCATATAGGTAATGCCTCAAAAATTTCAAAGCAAAAACAATGGTAGCCAACTCCAAATCATGAGTAGGGTAGTTACTCTCATGAGGTTTTAACTATCTCAAAGCATATGCTAGCACTTTTCCTTTCTGCATCAATACACAACCCAATCCATTAAGTTAGGCATCACTATACACAACTAAATCCTTACCCTATTCAGGTTAAATCAGGATAGGGGCTTCTGTTAAAATCTTCTTCAACTTGTCTAAACTTTCTTGACATTTTGCATCCCACTCAAATTTCACATTCTTTTTTATCAATCTAGCCATAGGTGCTATAATTATAGAAAATCATTTCATAAATCTTCTATAGTACCCAGATAAACCTATAAAACTATATATCTCTACCATATTCCTAAGAGGTTCCTATTCTAACACTGCCTTGACCTTGTTGGGGTCTACTCTAATACCCTTTGTTGACACTACATATCCCAAAAAAGCTACTTCATTTAGCCAAAATTCGCACTTACTTTGTAACACCACTTTGAGATACATTTCATACTCTTCTCTAGTCCTAGAGTACACTAGGATATCATTAATAAATACCATAACAAACTAATTTAGGTAGGGTTGAAACATTTTGTTCATTAAATCTATAAAAGCTGTTGGGGCATTAGTAAGCCCAAATGGCATCACTAGGAACTCATAATGTCTGTATTGAGCTCTAAAAGTAGTTTTAGGAATGTCAGCTTCTTTAATTCTCAACTGGCGATACCCTGATCTCAAATCAATCTTGGAAAATACACATACACCTTTTAGCTAGTAAAAAAGATCATCTATTCTGGGTAAGGCATATTTATTCTTCACTGTCGCTTTATTCAATTATTTATAGTCAATACACAACTGAAGGAACACATCTTTCTTTTTCACAAACAAAATAGAGGCTCTTTAAGGTGAAGTATTGAGTCTAATGAAACCTTTATCTAATAGATCTTGCAACTGCACCTTCAGTTCTTTCAACTCTATAGGTGTCATTCTATAAGGGGTAATAAACACAGGAGTTATACCAGGATACACCTCAATCTCAAAATCAGGCTCTCTCTATATAGGCAACCCTGGCAACTCATTAGGAAACACATTAAAGAATTTAGAAACTATAGGAATCTATTTAAGATTTGGGATAGAAGTATTGGTGTTAATGACATGTGCTAGGTAGGCTTCACACCCTTTATGGATGAGTTTTTTTGCTGTAACAGTCGAGATGAGATTATCCGAAAGGTTTCTCTGACCCATAACTATCACTGCTTATCCCTCTATAGTCCAGAGGGTCAGCTTCTTGTGTTTATAATCTATTATAGCCCAATGTTCAGATAACCAATCTATTCCTAAAATCACATCAAATTCATGAAAGGGTAACTCAATCAAATCAATGGGAAATATATGTTCATGAATCACTAAAGGACAACACCTATACACCTAATTCACACTCACACTCTATCCTATAGGATTATAGACTTGAATGTCTATATATTCACATGCTCAAGTTTCAATCCTCTATCATGTGCTTATGTGGTCCATACATAAAAATGTGTATATCTTGGGTTGATCAATGCAAAAATTGGAACATCAAATAAGTGAAACATACTAGTAATGACATCTAAGGCTACTACTTCTTCACTAGCCTTGACAGCATATTGCCTCACTGGTGCATGAGGTTTTAACCTTATTCCTTAACTAGCACTAGGCTGATTCCCTCTACTCTGAGATGTTACTACAAATGCCTAAGTATAGGCATCCCCTAGCTATCTCTGAGGACACTTTATTTGGTAATAATCTCAAGCACCACAAGTAAAGTACTTTCCCTTTCCACTCAACCAATATTGCCCCCAATGCCTCTTATTGCATGTTGGGGGTCCATTCCTATTACTTGCTGGTCCTGGAGCACTAGAAGCTCATACAGGTGGTCGAGGTCTAGCTATAAAAGCTTGCTTAGACCTCTATAACTGAGTCTATTTATGAGCCTAGTGCATTGACTGACACTATGACTGTGCCTTTCTCTATCTCTTACTACCACCTATGGCTGCACTAAACTGCTTAGTAGTGAACTGTCTCTTCCTCTAAAATAAATCCCTCTTTTTCTATACCATTTCTTCCTTATCATATGTAGATGATGCTAATACTATGATGTTTATAACCCTCAAGTTAGCTATCTATATTCTCAGCTCTACATTCAAACTATTCAAAAATCTCTTACATTTATCATTTTTATTAGGGATAAACTCCTCAGCATATCTTATTAGTTTGATGAAATCCTTTTCATACTCTGACACTGTTGTCCTACCCTGTCTCAAATCTAAAAACTCCTACCTCTTTTTATCCTTGTATGAATCTGGAATATGTCTTTTTATAAACTCTATTAAGAAAAATTGCCAAGTGAGATTTGTTACTGCCTTCCTCATCTTCATGGTGTCCCACCAATGAAAAGCTTATTCCTAAAGGAGGGAAGTTGTACACTTCAAATTTTCTTCCTCTATGCACTCTAATCATTCCAAGATTCTAAAAGTCCTCTCTAACCAGTACTCTGCTCAAGCTACTTTTTTGTACCTAGAAAGTCTATAGCTCCCATCTTTTAATTCTCTCTAATGGTGTCTTCTGTGAAGGAGCTAGTGGTGGATGAGGTACTAAAGCTAGTGGAAGAGGTAGAACAGTAGCTATAAAAGTATGTCAAAGTAGATCCACTATGTGCTATAAAAGTGCCAAGGTTTCTCATGTCGTGGCTATACTTATGGTTACTGCTATTATGTAGCGTCACTAGGTTCTAGTATGGTTGCACTGACAACTCACCACTAAATTGTTATAGAGGTATAACTAGCTACTTCCTCTCCCTAATCTTTAAGTATCTAATCACTCATCTTGATCAACTACAAAAGAAATAGGACCTATTAACCTCTTAGCAGTGTAACAATTGAGGAACAAGATAACTCTAGACACTGGCACTCATGTAAAACACTTAGGAATATATAACCTATGCTCTGATACCACTTAATATGACACCTTTTACTAAACATCTAAAGAAACCAACAGGCGATGCACTTTCTGCCAAGTTACCCATCTTAGGATTACTCTAAGTCTACTCTTTTAACACTTAAAGACTACCTTATAACTTCATTAGATATTGCTTAACTATTTTTTCTATAACTCAAACATACTTCTTTATGGTATAACAAACCCAGAAACACTTTTGACAGACCCTCAACATATTACAAAAAATTGGATAGCACAATAGCTACCAAAGTGACATCTTGAAATTTTTTTCACCTGTAAAAGCACTTCTATAATTATTATCAATCTAACTCCCTCTCCTGGACCCTTTTGGTCCCCTCAATAACCTCATCAGACATCAGCAAACACATCACAATCACACAGGGCCTTAGGCCCATAATCATAAAAAAACCATAGAAATAAGCCATTCAGACAAACCACCTAATTATATACATCACACCTACTCTTAATATATATAATACTAGTAGCTACTAAGAATGCTAAACCCATAACCAATAGTGTTTACATGAGTGCTTACTAACAAAACAAAAACAAAAGGACATCTATGAATCCTTCACAGTTTGTGCTGCTCACTGCATGATCTTCGAGGCTAGACTACTTATCTTTGTAACATGTGCATTAAAATACTATTACGCTGAGTATAAAACTCAATGGTTCTAATGCATTACAAACATGTCATATGTAGATGATCAAATGCAATAACATGCTATAAATGCAATACAGAGATTAAATTCATCCAAGGCACCAATTCCAATTAATCAATCTCTTAGTTTATTTAATTATAATTATGCCACTGTTCAAATTTCAATTAATTTAATCATTCAATGAGTTGTCATTAATCAAGTTTATATATTAATTTAATATAATTTAATAGGCCTGACTAAATAGACTACACCTAAAGATAATGAACCAAGAGGGAACTAAAAAATTATGCAAGGGCCTATATTCTGGACCCCAATCGCTACACTGACTTGGTCTGATAACACGAATCAGATCATGTAAACCTCCCAATACTAGATAAAGAATAGCAAGGATTAGTCCATAAACCTCCCAATATCTTAAATAGATCAGCAACAAGTCATGCTATAGAGAGCAGGCATCAATCTGTAGACCTCATAATATCAAAAAAAATCATCATTAAATATCTAGCAACTGTTAATCTATAAGTTGACTGGTCAACCCATCTAGTAGGTGTTTAACTAATGTGCCATCTGACCTTATTTTATATCCATTTATTTATTGATCATCTTCTTATAATATTTAGAAGTGAAAATATTTAGTTATGAACTTATTTTGATAGTTAAATTTTGACCTAGACAATTACAAGTCATTTTTTATCCTATCGGACAATTATGGGTTTATTTTTCTAAGCCAATTTAGGTCATTTCCATAGACATAATTAAGTCCACTTTAATCCATTTATGCCTAAGTTCAAGGTAAAGTTCAATACATGGGTCCATAGGTCCTTTTTCCTGGATAGTTATAGGCCATTTTTATGTTTTGCATACACATTTATAAGTCTAAAATATATCCTTTCCTTGGCATTTTTCTTATGCCATTTGCATCTATTATCACACATTACCATAGTCCTAAAGCCTTATCCAATTACAAAACTCAAATGGCCTAAAAAGAGGCATCAAATTCATATCATATAACCATCATAAAGTGTCCAAAGTTTAAGCCAAGTTTCATGCCATTTTAGGTTCCATGTTAGGTCTATTTTACCCTGCTATTTTAAGCCATTTTCAAATCCCTTTTTAACTTCATTCTAACCTTTAATTCCTTACCAATCTTTATCCATTTTCATGCATTATTACTTACACATGTTTGCATACTTCATGCTAAGTTCACATTACACATTTCATGCTCAATATGCCATGCCATTCTCATGCACATATACCATTGCATAACATGTACATCATGCCAAACTTACCTCATATACCTCTTGGCCAAAGCTTGTTAATGGCCATTTCATGATTTTTTTCACATTTACTTATGCATACCCATACAATGGCTTTATTTAAGCATACATACACACACACACATCACATACCATGCAAACAAAGCCTTGACATGCCTTGTACATGCCTCAACCACACTAAGAAAATAAGCCTACAAGCATTTTTCACTAAATTTACCACCTATACCTATAATGCCATCCCTAATATACTTATTCCCATTCAATGCCCCATACTACCATGCCATACACATACCTTACAACCCAAGGAAACCTAAGGTACCACTCGACCACTCAAGGTAACACCACTAAAACTTCCCTTTTTCACCATACGTACACACCATTCATTAATTTCCATATCAAACACACTAAAAGCCATCAAATTCCCACCTAATTCAAGCCATACACATACCCCACACACACACTAACCTTTTAGGCAAAGTGAGGCCATTACCTTTCCCATATTCTTTCCACCAAATCATCACATAAATCATTCAATTAGAATGGAATTAACCTCAAAGTAAGCATAACACACAATTTTACATACACTAATCACCATAACTACATGTTCCATACACCATTCTTATATAATTTATACACGAATTCTAAATGGCGTGCCTCAATTACAATAAATTCACATACCTACACTTGAAATGGAGACTTGGTCATCTTTTGGCACCTTTATTCTCCGTGTTGAACCTCACTTCCCCTTGTTCTTCCATACACGCCTCCTTGCATTCGAAAAACCATATAAACTTCTATAAGTCCCCAAATGAAAATCCAAGAACATAGGCATGCTTAGAATGATAGAATCCTTTAGGAAATAAAATAAAAAGTGAAAAGAGGCACTTACACACTAACTTGAATTTTCAGCCCCTTTCCTATGCACACTTAGCCTTTCTTAATTTTTCTTGAATTCTATGGTTATCTATGGCCTCCATAACCTTTAAGGCTTATTTGTTGCCTAACTAATTTGATTTTTAGTGATAATTAGAGAGAGAGAGAAAAAAGCTTAAAGAGCCATGAAAATGGGGAGGAAAGAAGAAGATGGCATCGAGTAAGAGAAGAAGAATAAAGGATAGAAAGGTGGAGGTATAGGTGGATTATGCCATATGGATGTTTAAGTGGCAAGGTGGAGTATATATAGTGGCTCAGGTGGTGACACATGTCACCTGAGCGCCTTGAAAATGCTCTATTTCAGTAGAAACTTTGGAAAATTTTAAAAACTAACTCAAAACTCCAAAAATCATTGCATCAATTTTAAAAATCCTCAATTAGGCCTATTTAGGGCTTTGTAAAATTTCACAGCCAAATTCCCTTGGCAAGATAGTTAACTTTCTTGCTTTACATGAAAAACTTGAATTTAAGGAAAAATAGCAAATGACCTCAAAATTTAAAAATTCCTTCACTAATAGTCTTAGGGGAATTTTTGACCTTCAGGGTATGGTATTTTTAGGTCTTTCTGAGAATATCATGGGTCATTCCCAACCTAAGTCCATTTGAGCCTATGAACCATTAGATTTTGTCCTAAAATAATTTATTGGCTTTACCAAATCTTTAAATTATGTCATTTTCAACATTTTATAGCCCCTCAAAATTTCATAACCAGTACGCCCCACCTCAGTCCTTATAAAGGTGACTTGGCACTCTAGTACACTTTTTTAGACTCAGAGATACTGTCACGGAGCTTTGACTTACGATCGTTACATAATAAATTATTTATTAGACCCATTGTCTCACCTTGGGAAGCTCTAGTATAGTTTGTTAAGAAAAAGGATTGGTCATTGAGGTTTTGTATTGATTATAAATAGCTAAATAAAGTAACAGTTAAGAATAAGAATCCCGTACCTTGCATTGATGACTTATTTGATCTGTTAAGAGGTATAGGTGTAATCTCAAAAATTGATTTGAGGCTAGGATATTATTAGCTTAAAATCAAGGATTCTGATGTTCCTAAAACTACTTTTTAAATAAGATATGGACATTATGAATTCATTATTATGCCATTTAGACTCACAAATGCACTAGCTACTTTTATATATCTCATTAATAGAATCTTTAAACAATATCTAAATCAATTTATGGTTGTTTTCATTTATGATATTTTGGTATATTCTAAAGCTAAAAAGGAACATGATCAGCATTTGAGAATAGTGTCATAGATATATAAGAATCATCAGCTTTATGCCAACCTTAGCAAATGTGAGTTTTGGTTAGAGTAAGTTTCATGTTGGGACATATCATTTCATCTAAAGGTATCTGAATAGATCCAAGTAAGATTGAAGTTATCCTCAATTGGAAACCTTACCAAAATGTTATAGAGATATGTAACTTCTTTAGTCTTATAGGGTACTATAGAAGATTTTTAAATGGTTTTCTATGATAACATGTCCTCTCACATAGCTTCTACACAAAAATGTTAAGTTTGTATAGGATGCTAAATGTTAATATAATTTTGAAAAGCTAAAAAAGGTGTTAATAGAGGCATTTATTCTTATTCAGACTTCCTTTAGCAAAGACTTTATGATATATAGTGATGCATCTCATTATAAGCTTGGCTGTGGTTTAATACAAAAGTGTACGATGATTGCTTATGCCTTTAGATAGCTCAAACTTCATGAGCTTGATTATCTTATCGATGATTTGGAATTAACAGCCATTATTCTTACATTCAAGATATGGATGAATTATTTATATGGAGA
>CANXYI012179950.1:0-12648 GCA_948208565.1 Hura crepitans | reverse complement strand
CTACGGTCCATGGTCCGTCAAGACAAATAAAAGCCCATATCTGTAAAGACTAGCATAAACTTAGCCCAAAGCCTATGAACCATCAGGGTGAACCTATAGCCTAGGTCTGTATATACTTAGCGACCATGGTCCACACGGACATATTGCCAAAAAGCTTCCAAAAGCATGATAATGTTGTTGCTTAAAACTTATTTACAAGGAAAGATTTGAGGCTTGTGTTATTTATTATTGTCATCCATTTGTGTGTTTTATTTTTGTAAATCGCTGATCTCCCATGATTAATCATATATGAGGTGATTCTACATAATCCCCACATCGATTATAAGAGTAGGTTGATGTTTTAAATTATTTTGTTAGAATTTAATTATCCATTAAAATGACATCATCATTCTAAAATTAACACTCTAATTGCACGGACTTATCTTAACATATGCTAAAATCTGTATAGACTTAATGTTTAAATATATACATGATCTGATATCCGTGCAGACTATTGTTTGATAATAATCTTTCACATTGTTATGTATGTTATGCTTTAACATATTTTATTTACCATATTGACATGTCTCATGTTATTATCATGTTGTATGACTATTTTTCTTCTTATGACATATGTTGTTAATATATAAGAATTAATATGAGGTCCATATGGACTCCCTTTCATTAGGAGCATATTCCATATAGATATGTGTGTTTTATGAATGAGTGTATTGCTTGCCAGTTCACATGGACTCCCTATCGCTAGGATTGTAGTCTACACAGATATATATTTTGAAATCCAAGTCTTATGAATATTGTTATAATGTACTCATATTTCTCCCTTGTATGATTAGTTTGTCATGTTTGAAATCATAGCTTTTAGATATGCATGTTCCATGAATATCCATGCTTGTATATGATATGATGTTATTTTGTTAGCATGGTTATCAGGTCCTCACAAACCATTGTTTGCATTGCTAATCACTTTTCTCTATGTTGTGTACAAGTTGACCATTCTTATGGGTTATGAGGTTCGGAAGGACATTGATCCCATTGCATGTTGTAGTCTATACAAATATAGACTGGAAGCCTTACTGAGTCTGCACGAATTTGACAATGTAGAGATGAGACCAAATAGCTTGTTTTTTATTTGTTTATTTGCTTTTGTACCTTTTATTTCCTCTGGTTATTTTGGGTTTTAATAGGTAGTTTAATAACTTGTTTTACACACCAAAAGCCTAACTTCACATTAATGGTTTTTTACATAATTAATTGATGTTTTCTTAATAAATGATTTTGATTTTTCCTTAATAAAAGTCACATAGAAAATGCATTTTAACAAAGGCCAATCTTATAGAGATGGAAGTTAGGCGATTACCATAAATTCCTATGGAATTATAAGTAGTTGTTAGGTCAAATCTCAAATAATGAATGACCCAAATTTTGGATTTACAATATATTATTATGCTTGTTATATATTTTAAATGCTAAAATTTATTTCCTCTAAGTGAAAAAGGGGAAATGTATGCTTAAATTAAAATGCTTGTTTGCATGATATAGAATTGATAAATATTAGAATATAAAGGAATATATATTATTAAGCCATAAATAAGATCTAATTTTGAACCCTTTCTGGGCAAAAGATCATTGGTCCTAGAATAGACCTAGGTGGCGACTCCAAATACTAACCATCTCATCCCCATTAATATCTCTTAAATCTATAGTGGTAACTTCACTGGGGACTGAGAATTGAATTTGAAAGTGCCCAAATAATATGCCTTTTAATATTCTAATTTTTATCAGTCCCATACATTATATCCTATATACACTATATCCCTTTTTTACCCTAGATGGTGTTGTGAAACATGAACTCATTTTTCATTTAAGAATGGGGTATTACTAGCATATCCATCACTCACAAGCCTCATACCTTTAGGTATATGAAACGGTGAACTAATCGATTGCTATCATCCTTGATTAGAAAGACCCGTTAGAAGGGACCCTCACTTGTAGGAGCTATGAAAGCCTTTCTAACCAAACCATGAACCTATGTAGTCAAGCTTAGCAACTTCCCCTAGATTGTATGACCTTAAATGTTTGTCATTGCATTCTGACTACTATATGAGCCTATTGTATTTAACCTTATTTAAAGTGGGGCTAAGCCTATTATGCCTTTTTATTTGGAATAGGCCTAACGTAATTTCACCTCAAATAAATATTTAAATGTTATAGGCCATTGCCTTTGTATGCGCTTTAAATACAAGAGATCACTTGGACCTAATTAAGCTCATAATTGAACTTGGGTGTCCCCTGTTGACATTTAGGTAATCCCACCTAGGAGAGAAATAGCTTGACCACATGTGCTAGAGAAATAAGGTCGAAAGGTTTCTTGCTTATGTTTGTCCTTGCTGAATCACATATATGCATCCCATACATACCATACATCATTTACATCATACATTATTAATATGCTGTTCATGCATCACTTTTAACCTATGGTTTTATAGCCATTATTGATCCCTCATTCACCGCTCAATGGAAGAGAGTAGGCAAACACCTCAATAGAACTAACGATCCACTACTAGTCCAACCTAAGAGGGGAACCATGTCCGTTGATGAGTTTGTTACCAAGTCTATGCTATTGGAAGCCATGGGTGAGATAGAGAAGAGGATGATGGCAGCCTTTACCAATGTCGTGTCGAGTATGTATGTTTAGAAAGGGGTAAGCTAGACTTTTTCCACTTATAAGGGAAAAGAGGTGATATATGAAATAGATGATCAAGGCTCAGATGATAACCTCCCTCTGGTTAAGAAATCTTATAACAAGGTCCCTCCGCCTAAGATAGCTGAAGATAACTAGAGTAAAAAGTTGAATAAGAAAATAGAAGCCATGATTAGGCTCATTACTAGGGGCAAAGATATTGATCTAGATGATATTAGCTTGAGGCTAAATCTTACTATGCCTCATAAGTTCAAAATGTCTAATTTAAGTAAATTTGATGGCATTACTAATCCAAGAACCCACCTGAAGCAATATGTAGTCGCTATGAAGGCCACTAGCCTATTAAAGGGTTAGATTGTGAGCCTATTCAACATGTCCCTTACTTGCCAAGCCTTGGATCGATATCATTACCAAGGAAGAAGGGTTAAGAAAGATTGGGGTGAACTAGCATGAGCATTCAGCAAGTAGTATTCCAATAACACCAGCATTAAGGTGACATTAAAGGATCTTAAACTAGTGAGACAAAAGCCTAATGAAGCTTTCTTAGATTATCTTGAAAGGTGGAGGGCTAAGGTACTGAAGATGAGAAATAAACCCAATGACATCAACTAGATAAAGATATTTATCTAGAACACCAATAGTTACATGAACAGCAGGCTCACAACCAAAGGTATCACTACTTGGGAGTAGTTAAAAGATATTACTATCGACCTAGAAGTAGCTTATCAAAATAAGGGATTCAAAAGATCAGGCAATACGAGCTATTCAAGTAACAATGTTGGGGGCACTACTAAGATAACAAATGTGAATGCCGTACAGGGTAAGCATTACTCTAATATAAGGATATCCTTATCCTGGTGTTTGAAAAAGCTAGTAAAAGAAGAAAAGCTATAGTCTCTTCCACCTCAACCATAAAATGATCCATTACCTCCCAATCATAAGCATGACAAGTATTGCGTATATCATCAAAGAACAGGCCACCTTATAGACAACTGTAAGCTCCTCAAGAAGGCTATACAGGATCTTATAGACACCAAGTAGATACCTGATCTAGAGGCTAATTGAAACCTACTTCCTAAGCATCAGACCTCATATCTTCTTAAGTTTAGACTACCTAAAGAATATGTGTTAAGAGACATCTACGAATCCAACCATGAGATAAGTGAGGGGGTAAGAGCAAGTGAGACCATTCTTATAAGTAGCTTTTAGGATAGTGAGAGTGAAAGTGAGCTTAGGGAGAGCAAAAACTTTTGGGATAGATCTTTTAATGAGGATCCTAAAGAAGGTAAGAGATAGCAGGTCAGAGTTGAGGGAGAAACAAGAGAGAAAATTCATAAAAATTGTTTGATCCTTCCTAAAAAGAAATTAAAGTTAAAAAAGATAAAAATGATGAGGTACTCAAGCAAGTAAAGAAAACATAGGCCTGCATCAGCATCTGGGACCTATTAATGCCCTCTCAAGCTTACAGGCAAAAAGTTGTTAAAGCTCTAGGGTAATTTTCAGTATCTACTACTACTACCCCTGAAGAACTAGTCCAAGTCATAAAGACTGGGAAGACTGGACTTATCACCTTCTCAGATGAAGACCAACCTCTAGAAGGAAGAGAACACAATTGGCCTCCCTTCATTAAGGTTGAAGTGAATGGGAAAAAGATAGGGTTACGCTATGGTAGATGATGGCTCATTATTATATGTATGTCCAGTCAAGATCTTGATAGGCTTGGGTATTAAAAAGAAAGATTTAGTGCCCTTCAACATCACCATTAAAGCCTATGATGACACAAAAATATAGGTTAAAGGATCTTTCACTACTAAGGTCTAGGTGGGGCCTATTGTTGATGAAGTCGAGTTCATAATCATCAATATTCTGACCATATTCTTAATTTCACTTGAAAGACCTTAGTTCCACAAACTTCGAGGAGTCCTTTCTACTTTGCATCTAATGATCAAATTCCCTTATGAAGGTAGCATAATTACAATTAAGGCTAAAATTGACTATGCGATATCTATGATTGCCATTTCGAGCTAGCCATTTAATGGATTTCATGTTGTAGGCATATATAAAGATCACATAGACCCCACAATATCCAAAATAATAAAAAAAATGAACTTCCTCCCAGAAGCTGGTTTAGGTAAGAACCTTTAAGGAATAACAGAGCCATTAGAGATTAAAAGTTAGAAAGACACCAGAGGATCGAGAAGGCAGCCTAAAGTAAAAGGGGAATAACCTAAATGATTACATTATGAAGAAAAAGAAGACCAAGTATAATAGGACTCCATAACCAACAGTGGTAGCTGGTTACTACAAGCTTGGGTTTGAGATCTTTATAGATGTCATAGAGTGGGAATTAGGGGATCTAAAGCAAGTTCAATGGGATAAGGAGATATTTCTAGCCATTACAACTATTGAAGAAATCTACCTAACTACAGCTAAAGATGTACTTGATTTAGATAGTGAATTATTCATAGATGAATTATACTTGTTTGACCTCTTTGAGGTGTACAATTGTGTTTCTAATAAAATGAATAAGGAGTTTGCTTATTTGTGCAACATTTTTCCTAATGGTAGTAATCATTTCAATTATCATTATATGAGCATCTTTGACATTAATTACATTAAAACTAACCCATGTAATCTTGGTACAAATGAACATCCTAAAAATATATTAATTACCCATAATACTTCTGCCTAGGAAAGAGAAATTTGAGAGATTATTGAAACAATATGAAAAAATATTTGCTTAAAATTATGAAGACATGCTTGGCATCGATCGAGATATAGCCGAACATGTTATTCCGACTTATGACCACATTGCTCTAGTTCCCTAAAAGCTCAAGAGAATGAAACTAGAATAGGTCTAAAAGGTTAAAAAAGAAGTCATTAAACTGCTGGAAGGTAAGTTCATTAAAGATTTAGTCTTTCCCACTTGGTTGGCTAATATTATCCCCGTACCAAAAAAAGATGGAAGGGTTAGAATGTGCATTGATTACCGTGACCTAAACAAAGCATGCCCCAAGGATGACTTCCTTTTACCTCACATTGACGTGTTAGTGGATAGCGTAGCCATGGCAACCATGTACTCTTTTATTGATGGATTTTCAGGGTATAACCAAATCCTCATGAAAGTGATAGACAAATGTAAAATGGCCTTTATAACAGAATGAGGAACTTATTACTATAAAGTAATGCCCTTTAGATTGAAGAATGCAAAAGCAATGTACTATAGAATGGCTACCAAACTCTTTTTATGGCATGATGCATAAGGAGGTTAAAGTCTACATCGATGACATGATGGTTAAATCCACAGAAAGGGAGGTTTTTATGGCATGATACATAAGGAGGTTAAAGTCTACATCGATGACATGATGGTTAAATCCACAGAAAGAGAGGGAAATTTTGAGGCACTAGAAAAGTTCTTCCAAAGATTAGATCAGTTTAACATGAGACTCAACCCCAAGAACTGCATCTTCGAAGTAACATCGAGAAAGTTGTTAGGATTTGTGGTTAGCAAGAATGGTATCGAGGTAAATCCTGATAAGGTGAAGGCAATATTGGAAATGCCCACTCCTTAAATAAAAAAAGAGGTTAGATGATTCTTAGGAAAGCTGTAATATATTAGCAGATTTATAGCCAAGCTCACATTTATCTATGAACCCATATTTAAATTACTGTGAAAAAACTAACCTTGTAAATGGAACAATAATTGTTAGAAAGCATTTAAAGCTATCACACAATACCTAACCAAACCTCTAGTCTTAAAACCACCTAAACTAAGGAAAGCCTTAATCCTATACCTTGCAGTAGAAGAAACCTCCATAGGGGCCTTTATTGTACAAATAAATGAATTTAGCGAGTAATATGTAGTATACTACATAAGTAAAAAGCTACTCCCATATGAGCAAAAGTATACATAAGTGGAGAAAATATGCTTTGGTGTATTTTGGGTTTCCAAAAAGCTCTACCACTACTTTTAGTCATATAAAGTAAAGGCAGTAGCTAGACATGACCCTTTGAGGTACCTGTAGACTTTACCATCTCTAGTAGGCAAAATAGACAGATGGATTCTATTATTGCAAGAGTTTGTCATCTCTTATATAACTAAGAAGATAATCAAGGGGTGAGCAATAGCTAATTTCCTAGTATAATAGCCAATCGAGTGCAAAGAAAAGGAGTTTGAATTTTCAGATGAACACTTAAGGGCAATATCTTAAGAAGGATGGAAAATGTACTTTGATAGGGAAGTGAACCAAAAAGGAGTAGGCACCAGTGCATTAATTATCAGTCCAAAAAATGAACAAATGCTCTTTGCATAAAAGTTAGACTTTTCAGCCACTAATAATGTTGTTGAGGATGAAGCATGCATCCATGGCATTAAAACTCTATTCCTACTGGAGGTAAAGACAGTTGATGTATATAGGGATTCCATGTTGGTAGTACAATAGGTGAAAGGTAACTGGGAAGTCAAAGATGAGAATCTTGGCAGATATGTCAGAATAATCATAGACTTGTCTAAAGCATTCAATAAATGCATTTTCCATCATATTCTAAGAGAGTAAAATTAAGCAGTTGATGCCTTAGCCACCTTAATATCAGTAGTTGATCTCATTAAGAAGGACATGCTCAAATTGATGTACTTCACTAAGCTATGGTATCTTGCATACACAGGCATAGTTAGCATAACCGAGGTAGAGGCACACAATAAACTACCTTGGTACCATGACATTCAAATGTACTTAGAGACTGGCAAATATATAGAAAATACAGCTGAAAAGGATAAAAAAGTACTATAAAAATTATCTACTCAGTTTATTTCCTTCTAAGGAATGTTATACAAAAGGCACTTTGATAGTGTCCAACTCAGATGTGTGGATAAAATAGAAGCCTAGAAGATACTAGCATAAATATATGTGTGAATCCTAAAAATTTTCCACCTACAAAAAACATGTTTAACAACTATATTTTTAATACTATCAATTTTGGACCTTTCTGGTCCTCTAGATATCACAATCACATAAGCCTCAAGCCCACAATATTTTAGTCATAGCAAAGATTTAAGTCATTTAAGTATCATATAATTTAATAATTCATATTATATCGGCCTGTATATTCATAATATCATTTACTTAGGTTTGTAACCCTCAGTAGCTTCTAAGCATGCTGGACATATAACCTACGGCTATTATATGAGTGCCACTAACTACACCAAAATCCACAAACCTTGAACCTTTATTTTCTCTATCGATATAATACACATATTACAAGGCTTAACCGCTACCCTTGCTTACCTACACACCAAAACACTGGTACACTGAGTATAAAACTCAGTGGTGAATTTAATAAATTAATAGCATGTCTCATGCAGGAACACAAATGCTTTAAAACACTAACCACATAAGATTTAAGTATGTAAAACCCATTTTAAAGAAATGCAATAATATTTCATTTACATATATATATATATATATTTCATTAACCAGGTCAATACAATTATGCTAGACATATGCAAGTCATAAAATAATGGTCTAAGTGTAGTGTGTGAGTAACATGCCAAATTATTGATACCATTCAAATACTATGCCACATGTTCCTCAAATTTACTAAAAAGCCACTGGGATAATTTTATTCAGTTTATTTCTAAAATTTATTCAATCATTCCATCATTTCCAGGTGTACTATTTAAAATTATTAAATAAGCCCCACTAGGTAAACTACACTTATAGATAATGGAATAAGAGGGAACTGAAAGGTGTGTAGTGGCTTATATTTTGGACCCCGACCGCTGCACCAGCCTGTAGCCATAAGGATTAGTTCATAAGAACCTCCCAAAGGGCAAAATACTGAGTAACTATGCATAGGGATTAGTTTGTAAACCTCTAAAGGGAACTAATCATATCAAATTATCTATCCAAGTTTGCCCAATAGACTAGTGCAGTGGCCCCTTCGGGGACCTTTGCCACTTCACTGGCATAGTCAAATAATAGCACCAAGTGTGCAAACAAATAATGGTTTGCCCAGCAGACTAGTGCAATGGCCCCTCTAGGAACCTTTGCCGCTACATCGGTATAATTCAATGTATAATCAATGTGCTAGCAATAAAGAGTGTCTGCCATGCAGACTAGTGGAGTGGCTTAATAATAAACCTTAACCACTGCACCGGCCTAGTTTGATAATTAAACAATCTAGCAGCTGCTAATCCTTAAGTTAACTAGTCAACCCATCTAGTGGGTGTCTAACTAATAGGCTATTTAACCTTAATTTATGTCATTTTCTTTACTGATCAATTTTTTATGATATTCTTAAGTAAAAAACAAATAGTTATTAATTTTATTATACAGTCAATTTTTAGCCCAGACAGTTATAGGCCCTACTAGACAGTTTCGGGTCACTTTTTTCAATAGTATTTTTAAGCACTTTCATAGCCATAATTCAATTTACATCATTCTTGATTTTATACCATATTGAATTGCTAATTATTAATCATTCACAATCCATTTAATTTATAGGTTCAGGAAATATATTTTATAGGACAGTTATAGGTCCATTTCCTATTTTACTATGGCTATTTCTAGGCTCATTTAACCTCATATTTTAGTGTAACTTTCACCATTCATTACATTCATAGGCCTGAAGCCAAAGTCAATTAAGCCACTTAAATGACCACATAATAGGCATTCATGCCATTCCATATTATTATCTCATAATAGCCCCTTTTGGGCACAAGTTTTAGGCCACAAATCATTTCACTTTGAAGCTCATTTTATTGTGCTTTATCATGCATATACATTACACACATATTATCAATACTTTCATGCCATTCTCATTGGGTTAGCTCTCAGCCAATACATTAAAATGGGCTTATATGTACACTTAAGTTCTTTTGACCTTACTTACAAGTTGCTTACCATATCACAAGCATACTTACATACATAAATCCTTATTATCAAGCTACTTAAACTATCACAATCTACCTATATGTCTTGGCCATAGCCCAAACACACACATACAAGTGTCAATCCACTATTTGTATATAACAATCTATCCTTTCATCAAAACCAACCCATAAACCATACATTAACCCAAATATACATACCTCATTCATGCTAATTATCAAGCTCACATGACACACACTTAACAAAATCCTTAAGCAACCTCTCAGCCATTATAAAATCACACATAAGCCACCCCAAATTTCTCAACTTGAATGTCTAATATACATGCCATCACATATCAATATAATTTTACATATACACATGTCTTATATGTTTAGTTATTATGTATTTATCAAGGCACTCCACCTACATCATGGTAATATAGATATAGCATCCTACATAACCTATTTCCAGTAGTTATCCATATTAATTAACATACACACACATGCCACAGAATTCATAGCAATTTAGCACACAAATTGACGCATTACCATGCCTTTAATGCCAGCCTAATTCATCCCATTAATCTCCACACCAATCCTCACCTACACACCTACAATGCACATACTAACACCAACCATACCACTATGTAAAATTGACTTACACTATATTATTCATGGCATAAAATTCAGGTGTAAGAAACACACACACACCCATAAACACGAAAGTAATAAAATCAGTCCCCTAACTGCATAAATTCCAGACTTATCAACCTAAGACATGATATACACTCACACTTATGAACACAATAATTCTAGCCCCTTATTTCTCTAGTGAACCCACACTTGTATCTAACTTTCGTTCACTCCTAAGCATGACTATCATGTGACAAACCTAGTTGGGACCCTTGTACCAACCACATAATTTAAAACTAGCACCCATACACACACACACAATTAGCCATTGTCATTATATAAGAAGTTCAAGTCATAGGCATATCAATCTCATACAATCCCTCATAAGAATAGTTTTTTGGTACCTCACTAAGCCTATTATTTTAGCCCCTATGAACCCAAGCCACAAAATGAAAACTGAAAGGAAAATAAAAAGGGTAAGACATTCTAATAATATAATTAAATTAACAAACCTGGTTAGTCCTTATAGTTCATATTCTTTCCTACACCTTGATTACCCTTATCTTTAGATCAACCTCCACCTCCTCAAATTTTTTTAAAACATAATGAGCCTTAGGAGGAAAAATACTACTAAATTCTATATAAAAAGGAAAACAGGTGAAATGACTCACCCAACTCCATGCCTCACACCACCTTTTTGCCTCTAAGAAGAAAAAGAATCTCTTTAGCACTCAAGAGAAATTTTAGTCCCTAAAACTTCTTAAATAAATTGCTACCTCATGCTAGAGCTCTGGGGGTGAAATTAGAATAACAAAAATTTGGAGTATGGTGTGTCTAAAGTGGAGCTTTTCTGGCTAAAGGGAAAAAATGTGGATAGCATTATAAAAGGAAAATGAAATAAGAAAATGGGGTGGGTGGAGGAAATAAGTGGCCAAGTAACCTCAAATGGCCCTGGCCATATAGTCCATTTGGTAAGAGAGTGTCGGGATGCCTTGGGTTTCGACATGTAGCCCTTGAGCGTCCCATAACTCGATTTTTCGAATATAAGGACTGTCAACTTTGGGAAATTTTTAAAAACCACATGGTCATAAAAAAATACGCCGTTCATTCCTAAAATTCTCATTTAATCCCAATTTCATGCTTGCAAAATTTTGCAATGAAATTCCATCAGGAAGTAGCCGAACCAAACTATTGGTGATTTGCAGCAATTCGGATTGCGGCAGAATTTTGGAAATTTTTATATAGCCGCTCGAACCTCCAAAAATTGTCATGTTTATTTTTAAAATCCTTAAATTCCTTTAATTAAAGGCATATCAAATTTCATGGCTAAATTCCTTCGCGAACTAGGTTAGCACGATTTAGGGGAAATCTTAATTCTGCCAAAATTCGGGAAAATTCCAAACAACCTCAAAAAATTAAAATTCCTTCTTCGTTGTCCTCGTTATAATTTTTAACCTTTAGGGTATGATATTTTCATGTCTGTCCAGGCTCATCCCAGATCATTCCTGGCCCGACTCAATTTGAGCCTACGGTCCAATAACTTACAGCCCGAAATAATTTATTAGTTCTACTAAATTTTTAATTTCACTCATTTTCACCCTTTTTGAGCCTCGTGAAGTTTAACGGATAATGTACCTTGCCTTGGATGTTATGCAGGTAACTCGGTACTTCGGGCACACTTCCTGGGTCTCAGGGTACTATCCCTAGAGCCTTGGTATATAGGTGTTACAATATAAGGGTGTGTGTGGTCTGTATATAAATGGGAGAAACCTAGCAAAGAAGATCATAAGACTAGGGTACTATTGGTTAACCATGGAAATAGATTGCTGCAACTTCATCAAGAAATGCCACAAGTGCCAAATCTATGCCAATCTAAGCCACTTACCACCAACTGAGTTAACCAACTTGCCTTTTTTGTGGCCATTTTCTATATAAGGAATCAACATAATAGAAGAAATAAGGCTGTCTATAGTGAGGGGTCATAGGTACATAGTAGTGGCAATTGACTACTTTTCAAAGTGGGTAGAAGCTAAATCTTTCAATAAATTAAGGGTAAGACAGATGGCTAAATTTATTAAAAGAAATATCATCTATAGGTATGGATTGCCATAATAAGTAATTTTAGGAAATATCATCTATAGGTATGGATTGCCATAATAAGTAATTTTAAAAAATAAAGTATAGTTTCAAGGTGAAACCAAATGGCTCCTACAAAAGTACGGGATTGAGCATCACAAATCTTCCTTATATAGGCCTGAAGCTAACAATGCAGTGGAAGCAGCCAATAAGAACATCAAGAAAATTTTGCAAAAAAATGACAATGACCTATAAGGATTACGCAGAAATTTTGCCTTTTGCATTTTGGGGTTACAAGGTAACTATCAGAACTTCAATGAATGCCATGCCTTATTCATTAGTATATGGAATGAAAGTTATATTACCA
>CANXYI012179670.1:0-11766 GCA_948208565.1 Hura crepitans | reverse complement strand
GAGGGAAATTTTGGCCATGAGAGGTTTTGAGAAAGTGTTTGGCTGCAACTAAATGAGTAAAATATTAATATTTGGATATTTATACATGAGATGGATGGTTAGGATTAAAATTAGCATTTTACACTTGGAAGGTTAGGATTTTTCCACTTGTAATTAGTTTAAAAATATCATTTAATCCTTTACACCTTATCTCCCCACTTAATACCACTTAGATGGCTAAGATCAATCCTATTACTATTTAATCCAATCACTAGAATTACTCCCTACACCATTAATTCCATCATTTTCCTTAAATAAGCATTTTTCTTGAATTTATTTCCTTATTTTTTTCTTATAGTTCCCATCTTTAGAAAATTATAACATTGTGATTTTTGGATTCCTCATAATTTTTTTACCATCTAAAGGTGCCACTTTCAGAATTTTCTAAGCACGTTTTTGAATTTTTCCATTCAGCTCTAAGCAATTTACTATCGGTTATATATCATAAATTGAGATTTTGTTTTTGACTTTTAACCTCCTATACGCCTTAAATGCTTCTCAAATTTCACCATAATGCATCTTAAAATTAATGCTAATTTTTGGTCTAGTTAGCCCTATTTGGCCTAAGGTGGCGCTATTAACTGGGGCCTACTCCCAAACCTCATTTTTCTCGCATTTTCTCATCATTACTAGGCCACATGTCACTTCCTTATTACTCATATGTGTCAATCTCCTCTTTTTTACCATGAATAGTGAATTTTCTAGTTTTCCCTTAGGCTTTCCACAAAATTACCATTTTTCCCTTCAGTTACTTTTTGCTCTGTAGTTCACCCAACGACTATGCACGATCCATACATAAATTTAATTCTTCACTTTTCCTTCTAATTCCATTTCTATCCTTATAAAAGACAAACTAGAAGTCGGGGTGTGACAGGAATATTGTTGTTATTTCTGAGCATAGTTGGGGTGCCATCACTTTCATAACATCCATATGATCTCACTAAACCATAATTCATGTATGACATCTACAACATATAATAAAACCATAATGCCTTGTATGTATCGCAACAAATATTTCATGTTAGGTATGTTTCTTATATCGTATACCATATGATGTTGTTTTATATTCATGTACATAATTCATTTTCTCTTTAATTTTCATCATACTACATTATCATCCTTACTTATTACTTTATTAGGAATTTAAATTCCTTGTTCACATAATTACTTTCAAGTTCGAGTTTTTTCATAATATTTTTCCTTTCCCAACTTTCTTTAATAATCTTTAACATTATTCTATTTATTTTAATTAATCAATGGGATTAAATTTTTCTAACATAATTCTTTATACAATATTCTACAATATAATTATGATTATCCATCCTTACTTTTTTCCTTATTTGTCTTACATCTACTTATTCATTTATATTTATGTTCATTAATCCACTTTAATTTTACTTATACACATATATTATATTTTCATAAAACCATTTTTAACAATTAAAAAAATAGAATTTATATTTATCAAATTATTAAATCAAACTGATCCATTTATAAACATAACATTTATCCATTTATTTTTGCACACTTATTTAACCTTACCATATTAACCCAAATTAACTACATATAATTAAATACTAATTATACATATATAAAAATTACATTCACTAACATACTTAAACAAACATTTGGGTCTAACATAATTTACATATTAAAATTCATTTATTCATTCATTATTCGCCTAAATTAATCTTTTTATAATTTATTAGTATAAATACATTATTTAACCTAAATCATACATACCATTTACATCAATTTTTTTGCATACAACCAATTTATCCTTATTAAACATAATAACATTTATAACCATTAATTTAATGCAATATCACCACTTAATTAATTTTTTTTTTAAATTTAACATACCATAATTTATGAAATATAATAACCAAAGCACATATACATATACTTGCTCTTCTATTAAGCTGAGTTTCACATACATACTTTTAATTCATTTTTAACATTATAATCATTCAAGCCTTATTCTAACCATTCAATTACTTAATACATATATCTATTTTCAACAATTACATGCCTACTTACATAAATTCAACCATTCACACCTAAACATACATAAAATACTATTTAACCATATAAGCTTTACATATTCAATTCCTCCATTTTAACCATTTACTCATATGAATCATGTTATGCACATCAAATTAACTCAATTATATCATAATCATAACTTAGACATTACATAAACCATAAAATTAAATAATTCCATACAACACACATATGCACTTTAATTAAACAATCTCACACACATGCATATATTTCATTGAATACACTTATAAATGATCTCCTTACCCTTTAAAATAGCCTCCCACATTTTGAGTTTAATCACCCCATGCTCACCTCAAAAATTACTAGAAACATAATGCATTTTACATTAGAAAAATTCAAAGAAATTTCATACTAGCTCAAAACTCCAAATTCAAGCTACAATCACTTAACTCGGCTCCTAAAATAACATAGAAAATTTATAAACCTTGATAATAACCAACTTACCACTTTAGGGAATTTAGAACCCTAACTTTCTCCATACTCGAATTTCCCAAATTCCACCTTGTTTTGCTTGTTTCTCTCTATAATTAGGCTTTAAGAAGGTGATATATGAATTCTACACCTTTCATTTAGGGTTATAAGTGCATTTTAGGGGTTGAGGAGAAAGAAAAATCAAGGGTAAAAGGGCGAGAAACTTTTTACCACTAATGGAGTCTGAGGAATAAGAAGTTTTTAATCCTTTACAAAAATTCTAGATATTTCCATCCCTTCTATACCCCTCTTCAATAGCCAAGATCATTCCACTTAAAATCTAGTGGTAGATATTAAATCTAGGGTATTTTAGTGCCCGACAGTCTGCTCAGGGTTCCAAATTCAATAATGGCAACTAAACACGAGGGTTGCGCTCGTTGCGGGACTTAACCCAACACCTTATGGCACGAGCTGACGACAGCCATGCACCTTGACGTGGTGGAAGTCATCAGTTCAAGCTTGATTATCCCTAAACCCCATGTGAGTTTTTCTATTTTGACTTTTCCCCTGCCATTGTGATCGAATGAGAATAGATAAGAGGCTCGTAATTTTTGACTAAGCGAAACCCATTGTACTAAATAATCACCATTTTAATTAACTTAAATAAATTACTTCTGATTGTCAAAAAATTTCAAACTTATTACCATTGGTTATTTAGATTTTTTTTACCATCAAATCGTGCTATTTTCATATTTTTCTTAGCTTAAAACAAATATTTTATCATTCAGCTAAAACTATGTTACTATTCACCGAGACATTAAAATTAAAACTTTTTTTTTTACTTATTTAACCTCTTATATGACCTTAAATAATTCCCAAAATTCTTCACACAATGTCTTTTAATTAATACTTATTGTTAGTACCATAATCCTAACTAGGCTAGGTGGTACTATTCATTACACGGTGTCACTAAGATCAGGTCCCAAACCTCATTCTTTTCACACTTTTATAATTTTCATTCAGGTTATTTTCATGTTTCTCACTCTTCCATACATGTTCCACATTTTAATGTGCCTTAAACCACCTTTTTCATGAATTGCCCCTGACAATTTGGAAAATGACCATTACATCTCTTAATGGATTATTGCACTGCTATTCATACTAGCCGACTCTACTCGATCCATAAATCAATTTTATTCCTTACAGTTTCCTCTAATTCCCATTCTATATTTGAGTAAATAAGACTTAATGTTAGGGCATGACAACTTGGATGGGCATAATAATGATAAAAATTAAGTAATTAGCACTAGCCACTGAACTAATAAATTATTTTGCATTGATATCTAGTGAATAATGACCTTATTTTACATCGTGTTGGAAAATAGTTGGGATATACTTAAACTAACCTAAAAATATCATACCTTAAAGGTCAAAAATTCTAAATGATTCAATGGTGGTGGAATTGGAATTTTCTAAGATCAAGTGATATTTAATCAAAATTTATTGATCACACAAGTGAATATTTAACCTAGTTCCCTTTTGAATTTGGGCCTGAGATTTTATAAGTCCTTTAATTGAGAGTTTTATTAATTTTTAGCACTAAAAGCATGATTTTGGAGACCTCTAACATTTATTTTACATTTTTTATGCTTAAAGCATAAATAGGATTAATCAAGACTATCTGATTGCCACATGGCACGATTGTAGCCATCCAACCTCTTAATATAAATAGGTTTATATATGTGTGCATGCATGGAATCAAAAACACATTTCTTTCATCCCTTTACACCCTTAATCGATGCAATTAATGGGCTTTTCTCTCTCCTCCTTTTATTTCTTTATTTCTTTCTCATCTCTCTACCAAAACTCACACTTTTTAAACCAAACTTGCTCTACTTGACCTCTAGAAGTTGAATTTAGGATCAATTTTGTATAAGGAGGCTATTTGAGGGCAAAAAGAGAAAGTTGAAAGTTTAGGGTTTTGAACCCTAAATCGTACCGAGCCCCGAATCGAATCTCAGGTATTTTTCTACATAACTAGAGATGTTTTATATTGCATTTAAGCTTTTATTTTTGAATTTATATATTTATATATTTTTTTTGAATTTGTCTAATTTTTTACATATTATGGAAATTAGAGAACATAGAGGGGAATGAGAACTCAGGCAAAGAAAAGTTGTAGAATCAATCCTGGGACATCATATAACACCTTTATAAGTGTATTCAATAAAATATGTGCCTTGAAATATAAGTTGTCAAAATTCCATTTTAGTTTGCATTTTGGGTTTGTATGCATTTAAGGGTTAGAATAACCCAAAATTGGTTCCTAGGGTATTTTAGGGTTTAATACATGTTAAAGAACTTAACTGAATGAAAAATGGAAGAAAAATAAGCTAAATATGAAAGATTGAAAATGGTGTTTGTAATATGGAATTTTAAGGACATAGTAGAGATTTCCTAAATTGTTGTATAATGGATAGAACTTGTAGTATAATGAACTATAATGAATGACCATAACACGTACCGGGAATGTACATTGATAATTGCATAAAATGAAATATATGTGTAATGCATGGAACATGTGTGTGTGTGATAACATATGTGGTGTATAATGTGTACATTGGTGATAATAATTAATGATACAATAATGCTAATGATGGCAAGTGAATGGTAATTAAAGGATGACAATGTACATAATTAAATGGTAACACAAATATCATAATATGAAATGGCAATGTACATAAGGAAACTTGGAACATGAAATTCCTAACATGATGTTGCCATAATATAGTTAAGTGAACATATGACTCAATTTGGGTAAAAGATTATGATTATGTGAATAATAAATAATAGGAATGGAAGATAATGGCCCATATATGTTAGTTAAGTGTCATTTATGTTGATAACCCAAATACTTGATTATACTTGATTACTTTATGCAGGTGTAGTCACAAGGAGGTCCGACAGAACCATTACACATATTCTTATGTAGGTGCAGCTACTAGGAGATTCAGTAGGACCACTACACACCTATATATTGGCCACATTGATATTACATGTTATTTGATTATTTAATATAGGTGCAGCTATCGAGAGGTCCAATAGAACCACCGCATATATTCTTAAGTGACTGCAATAGCCAAGACGTTTAATAAGACTACTGCACATTACTAGCTGGTATTACAACACGAAGGTCCAAAATGTTGGCCATTGCACAACATGATCCCAACATCTAGTATTTGGATATATGTTTGTAAAAAATGAGCTAAAAGTCGGATAAAAGATAATAACTGGATAATAAATCTTTACATGTACATAACCGGATAAGCTAATAGATAATTGTAACTTAGTTAAATAAATCAAACTCAATAATAACCACAAGTGAATAAATGAAGTATCTTAAATAATCTACACCTAATTGACACACGATAAGTAAATACAAAATTTTAATGCTAGTTATACACATAACAAACTAGGATGCTTAAATAACATAAATCGAGCATTAACGGATGACGGTAACTTAATGACTTAATATAAATCATGTAGTTGCCATAAGAATTGATTCCATGAAATTGCATATATATATGTGTGTGCATATTTTATCGAATGCACCAGTAAGCATTATGCTCAGTGCATTATGTTTTCTCAATGCATAGATTGTAGATAGATTCAGTTTCAAATATAACCTCAAGATAATAGTGCAACCTAGATAGCCTCTCAGTTAGTATTACTTTGTATACCTTTTTATGTGATGTAAATCTAGTTAGTGGCACTCATATGTATATAGATAGGGTGTGGGCCTAGTATAGTGGTGTATATTTATAGTTTATCAAACACATTTTTATGTAATTTAAATGGACATATATTAGTAATATAAGGTTAATGTATTATGCATGACTAATATATTATGATATTATGACTATGATGTATGTTGTCACTGAGATGTGACTGATGTGTGGATTGATAATGTTGGAGGGTTAGAAGGACCCAGTGGATTGAGTTTGAGTTTTGAAACTTTATAGAAGTGTTATTTTCATTGGTTTATTTTGGGACATGTTATCAGACAGTCGTTATGCTACCGAAATTTTGTTAAAATGGGACAATAGAGTCTTATGGATTTGTATTCATAATATTGGGTTAAAGCTATGATGTAAACATATACAACAAGGTCATAATAAGATAATGGTAAAATTGGTTAGCATGCCATCTCTTATTCAAATTGGAAACGGTCCGAGTAGGAGGTGTCACAATGTGCCATCTCTCATTCGAATCTAGCTAATGGGTCAGGTGAGGGGTGTGACATTACCAACTTCTAAGTGATCCTTAACACTTGAGTTCCATCTCCTTTCTTCCTTTAAATTCACCTTCTTCCATATACCTTAAAAGGGTTAATAACTTATTTTTGTGCAAGCTCTCATTTTAGGGTATTATTTTGAGGTTTAATAGTAAATGGACAAAATATTTTTAAGGGATAAGAAAGAGAGAATTTCAACTATGGAAGGGGAAAATGAGAGAGATGTTGGTTGATTTCAAATGAATAATTTACATTAGTCCCTATTTATATTAGTAAATCAATGGCTATAATTAAAATGCTACATATGTATGGCTATGATGTACTCTAGGTGGCCTTAATTTCCTTTATATTTATTTATTTTATTTTTATTTGGATGGCTAAGATCTCAAATGTCACTATTTGATCCAATGGCCACCAATACTCCTTACAAAAATATCAACTCATGCTTATCTCATAAATTGTTATTTTCTTTATTAAATTTGACTAATTTATTTTTAATAGCTCCCATGATCAAAAAATTTTGACTTTATGATTTTTGAATTCCTTGGATTTTTTTAGTATTAGGGTGTTTAGGTTTTGAATTTTTCTAAACGCATTTTTAAAATTTTTTGTTTAGCTTTGAATGGATTGCTATTCATTTTGAATCGTATTTTAAATTTTGTTTTTTGATTTTTAACCTCCTATATGCCTACATTTAACTCTTAAATTGCATTATAATTTATCTTATAATTTATCCTACCACTTGATAAGGTCAGTTTCATTTGGGATTGGAATTCATTATTCATAAGCGGTTTATTATTCATCAGAATCATTTCCTGAACCTCATTCTTTTCATATTTTCTCATTATTCCTATGCCACATGTCTATTCCTCATCACTTTCATATGTCTTTCTCATTTTTTTTGTCCACCAAAAGTGAAATTCCTATTTTGCCTTGACCTTTTAACATAATTACAATTATGCCCTTTAACCATTTTTCACTCAGTTGTTCATGCCAATCGTCTTTACTCAATCCGTATGTAAATTTCATTATTCACTTTTTCTTCTAATTCCACTCTATCCATATGAAAAATCAAATCAAAAGTTATGGTGTGACAACTTTTCCCCTCTTAGGAAATTTCGTCCTCAAAATTTTCCATGTAGATTTCCCCTCTTAAACTTCTCATACGAGTTACAAATTCCATATCCTTTATTTTGATCTCTCCATCTAATATAATATGTCATCATTCCATATATTATCTTTACATGTGATAATAGATTGTCTTCTTCTACTCATTCATGATTCATATACCATTTAGATCCTTTTTTATCTTATGTGATCAGCTTTATCTAAAACCTCATTTCTTATATAACTATTTCCATCTCTATCTTTTTTTACTATTTAATTCCATCTTTATCCATATAGCTGAGAACCTCTATCTACTATGTAGTCTAATTTTAGGAATCAGTCTGGTTTTAGGAATCTCTATGTTTAGTTTCTATGTGAACACCTCTATTATTTTTTATCTCTATCAATGACTATTTAATTGTGTGACTTCTTATGTGCACTTATATTTCTTTAGACATCACTTTCATTTATCTTATACTTATACTTCTTATAAAAGTTCTAGATAGCTAGGCAAGTGAATCCATATAGATGTCCTAATAGCTATAAAACTAAGCTTTGATACCAACTAAAATTGTAACCATATATATAGCCATTTTATATCCAGAAATGCCTAAAACTATGCTTTGATACCAACTAAAATTGTAACACATTTATACCCAACCGATATACCAGTTTAGGTATAGGACGTGACATTACCAATTCAATTACTATTCTTTTATGATTTATCATTTATCAAATATTTAGTTATTTCTATTTAGTTATCCTAGTATGATACACATGATAATTTACATACAACCAATATATATTACACACATCCATATCATTGATGTCATCTATCTATGCACTTTAACATCATATAAACAATTATAACCATTAAAGTATCATTTAATATAATTGTCATATACCAATATCTCTTTATACATAAACAATCTAAAACTATTGTTTGAATACTTGTATTTCTAAACAACATTTACATATTTATAGATGTAAGTATGTTTTAGCTAACAAGGATGCTTATGGTGGACTCTTCTTACCTATACATCTATCATGAGAATTTCTAGTGTTGCTGAGGCTCGATTCACTACTTCATCTAGCTTGATCGATAACCTATACATCAAAAAAATTATGCACTAAGAAATAATGCTCAGTGGTGTATTATGAGAATGTGAATTATGCTTATGTGTCTTTTACAAATGATTTAAATAACCATATTAGAGCATCATATCTAACCTTTTAATTGGCTTTAAACTTATCATATGATTAATGTTTATGTTTTATAGTAAATCTTATGTGTTACTTATACTTTCTATTGAGCCACTCTTCTCAACTTTTTATGTATTGTATTTATGTCCTTTTACATATGTCAAGTTCATGTTTCCTATATCATTTGCATATTCAATTATTTTTTTTATTAGTATCTCATATGAGCAATATTATTTTTCTCATGTATAATCACAAGTGGTTATCTACACCATCAACCTCTTATTTATGTTCAATTTTTATCTTTTATTTTATTGTTTCATATACATCTATATTCTTATAATGTTCTGATTGTTAATCATCTACTTGTTCGATATTTACATATACAAACTTTTTCCTAATCCTTATATCTTCTTTACCCATTATATGTACTTTAACAACATATATGTATATCATTTACAATTATTATTAGTTGATTATTTAAGTCTTGTAGATAGTATTTGCCTAACTCTTATAGTGTCTTGTGCCTAAGTTCTTAACTATGTGTACTTATAATTTCATATAATACTTTTTTTGTAATCTTTATTACAACTTTTTACGTTTACAACTTAATTTAATAAATTTCTCTATAATATTTCATATGAATCTACTTGTGTTGTTTTCATGTGACTATAACTCAAATTTCCTTTCCTTATTCATATATTCATTTATAAATAATTATTAGTTAGATTTACTTAAAAGAGCTATTGGATGACCTTACTATATATTATTAATGTAGCTTTATTCATTTTATGATAATTTTTATTCCATATAATACCCTTATTCATTTTATGTTGCTTTTTACATGTGTCACTTGTGTGGCCTCTCATACCCTAAACAGTTATCCATGCTAGGATAATGAGACATGTAACAAGTGAAACACCAAAGTGTCTAAGCAACATATGAACAAGTGCAGCACCAAAGTGCCCATGTAACATGTGAACAAATATGGGGAATACTTCCCCAAAAACCGTATATGGGCCCTAAATAAACTAATGCGAGAGAAGCTTTCCCAAATAGCCAAGTGATTAAGTACTCCCTAGTTGGTCAATTAACCTATCATAAGCTGTAACTATCTACATCATCGAGGCATATTAATAACTAAGATGACTGAATCCATCCTTTTCTTTCATGTACACATGTACATTTACACTTTAATATTTTACACTTGCATGTAATTAACTATTTTTTTATGTCTATCAATTTGATTATTCCTTTAAAACATTTCTCATAAGCACTTTTGTTCATTTATCATGTGTTACTATTTACAAATATTATTGTTCTAGTTATGACATACACTTTTATTTTTGGTATATACATGTATTCATACTTGTTTTTCTTTTGTTTACATATATATATATACATTTTAATGTCTTTTATTGACATTTAATTTATCACTTTCTTAATGTATTCTTCTACATATATATTTCTTTGATTCATTTCTTATATACATTTTTATTCATTTATTGCATATCCTTGTATATAGTAGTACTATTCATGTCATGTGTTATTATTCATTCTTATGTACATGTATCCTTATATATTCTCTTCCTATCTTATGAATTCTATTTAACTATATATTTATATGTATTTGCATATTTATTTCCTCTAAATTTATAATTATAAATTTACTAATTTATTTCTTACTATCTTTTATTATTCAATTTTCTTTATCTCTTCTATATGAATTATTTAACTTGTATTCTAAATTATATTTTTAGTTTATCACTCATGTTTTTATCCATTTATAAGTAAAAATTTATTTTACATATCAATGTTTCATGATTTTCTAATCAAATATCTATTTAATGATAAATTATTTAAATTAGTTTTCTTATTTTATGTATTAATATTTACTCAATTGATTTCTTGTCCTTTATCATATGGTATCTCTTTAAATTATAATTATATTTCTTTAATTACATGTGTATTCTTTTTCTTTTATCATTTACATTTTCCTCTTGTCACTTAACTTTCCATTATGCCTTTTGAAACATTTCATCTTGTGTTAATAATTCTCAAGGATTTATTCTTATAACTCCATCTTGTAACAACCCTGCCTATTTTGTAAGAAAACAAGCAAAATTTATTACTTCCTAGAGGTCACCCATCCTAAGATTTCCCCCAAATAGCTTTCATTTAACTTCTACTAAGATTTATCCTATTCAGTGTGAAAATTTTATTTAATAGGATTAATGGTCCGTGATACACTTTCTAGGTATATGACATTCATGTTAGTTGTATACCCTAGAGCACATATATAATAGGGATAATTTCATGTACAATCAAATAATTATTTATTAATAAAATGGCATTCTTTATTACTTAATGCTCATGTTATGACATTTGCTTGATAATAATCTTAAACTATGTAATAAAGTCCATGGTATAAAATCATAGTATAAGGAAATCATGAAGAGTTCATGATGTGAGATTTTTATTATATGTAGATATGATAATATCTAAATTATCCCTAGTCATAGTATTAACAAGATTTGACATTGTTAATACGGATAGACTAGCATATGTTATACTTCTTGACTAGGTCAAGCAGTAGTTCTCATAAGCTATAAGTATGGCAATGCTTAGAGATAAAATATGGATGCTTGTTT
>CANXYI012179639.1:0-10636 GCA_948208565.1 Hura crepitans | reverse complement strand
ATGTACTTATACGCATACAATTTTGTTAAGGTGATTAATAAAAATGGGATGGTGGTGTCTTAATAAACATGAAAGAAGGCACCTAGGTAGTGAATTCAAGGAAGTTATGTAGAATGCAAGTGTAATTACTTGAAGTTGAACTTTAAAGGGATAGTGGTCTTAGTGTTTAGCCTTTGAACAATTGTTGGTAGTTCTTTCCTAGACTAGTTATCTATCATATACGTGTAACAATTTAGGGAAGATGCACAATTAGATACATAGATATGCAAAGCCAAAAATGGTGCATGCAAATAAAACACACCTAGAATAAAAAATTGAATTTAAATAAAACACATGCAAAGTAGATTACCATTAGTGCATGAAATTAACGCCAAAAAAGGGTTTTAATTTATACATTGAGGAGTTAATAAAATAAATCTATTTATGACAATAATGGAAATAAAATGATGGTAACTATCTTTTATTGGAATAATTAAATGATTTATGTGTGGAGGTAAACTAATATGAAAGTGAAATTTTAAATGGTGAGCAAGGCTCGTGATGGAATAAATATATAGACATGTGGTGTTTACATGTTATAGACTGAGAAAAATATTAAAATGGTGGGATTCTTTATTAGTATGAAGAAATTAAGATGGAAGGGAAACTAGAATGGAAAAGAATTTTAATTAAGTGGATTAAAGACCTATATTTATATAATTAATGAAATTTGAAATTTTCTTAAAGGCCTTTGGAAGAGTAAATAGGTTTGGCTTCGGTCCTATGACAATACTAAATTGAGATGTTTGAGCATATGAGGTCTAATTGTTAACATGGCATAAGGCATGAAAAGATGCCTAAAAAGTAATGGCTATAGGCCTATGAACATGATAGGGATAGTAATGGCTATAGGCTTATGATAGTGATACGTACCCGAGACGTGACTTATAACTATCCTAGGAAAAAGGACTATTCTAGACTTAGTTAAAACATTACTAATAAAGTCAATAACATAAGTAGTGGTAATACTAAATAAATAGCCCTAAACATATTTATGAATTGAATTTAAGTTAGGCTTATAAAAATGGAGTTAAAATTTGTTCGACAGGACCTAAATATGCTTTATAACTACTCAGGTAAATTTTTAACGGTTAAAATAAATTTGTATCTGACTATCAACCATTTCTAAAAATTATAAAAAGATGATGAGTAAAGGAATGGACATGAAATATAGTTAAATGGCCCATTAGTAGACACTGACTAGATGGGTTGACTGGTTAACTTAGGGTTTTGTAGCTGCTAGTTTATCTAGTGATTGGAGAGGTCTACGAACTGATCTCTATTATGTCACCCAGTCTTTGATATTTTTTATTGGTGGCTGGAGAGGTCTACGGACTAATCTCTATTATGTCACCCCAACTTTGAGTTTATTTGTTGGTTGCTAGAGAGGTCTACTAACTAATCTCTATTATGTCACCTAGTTATACATAATTATTTGTGGCTAGGGAGGGCCATAGGCTGATCTCCATTATGTCACACAACACTTGTGTAAGGAGAGGCTATGACTGATCTCCATTAGGGCACGTAGGTCGGTGCAGCGGCATAGGTCCAAAATAAGGACCACTGCACTAGTTATTCCCTCTAGATCTAGTGTATTGAGGTGTAGTCAACCTAGTAGGGCCTAAGTCTAAACTTAAATATTATTCCTTTTAATTGATTAACTAATTGAATGAATATGATGTCCACAATATAAGTAAAGGAAATGTGTGTGGGCCAAAGGAAATAATTAATTGAGATTAATACACAGAAACACAGGTAAGTGTTTAGGAAATACATTAGGAAAAAGTATATAATTTACATGATTTTATTAGAGACAGTGTCCTCATTAATCTTGATATAAGAGTTAAATAGCTATATAAACCACTTGATTAAATTAGTGTAATGACCTGAATGTAGTTAATTTGCTAAAAGATTAGAGTAGTATATAATTAAATGCAAAGGAAGATATATTGCTATTTGACCGTAATATGCATGAACTTATAATATGCATATATTAAACTACTTATGTGTAATAGGTGAGACATACTTTTAATTAATTAAATTCACCATTGAGTTTCATACTCAGTGTACTAATGTTTTGGTGTGCAGGTAAATAGGAACAACAGGGTAGCCTTGAGACGAGTGCAGTATAGCAACAAAATCAGCAAGAGTGATAATTTTTATTCAAAGTATTATATGTAATGGCACTCATATAATAGCTATGAGTTATGTGTCTAGCATGCTTAGAAGTTACTATGGTTTTGTAATCTATTTGAGTTATAAATTTGTATGAATAGACTTTGCATAAATGAATGAGAATTTGTGTGATCAGTTGATATCGAAACTGAATGAGGGGCTTGAGGCCCATGAGATGTTAATGTATGAAAAATCCTTACGATGGGTGTCAAGATTGGAAGTGCACCTATTATCGGGATTCTTCAGGGATCCAATAAGGGTGTTACACATTCAATAGAAGCACAACAATTCAATACACTAGGAGGCATGAAGTCAACACTCCCAGTAAGCTACTTGTTAATCTAAAAAGTGCTATCTCTAGTGGCAAAAGCTCTAAAACATATCGAGGCATCTCAAAAGGTGTATGCATATAATCAACTGATTAGGTTATTAGCACAATCACATTCCAAGACTTAACTAAAAGTGGATAAGTTGAATTAAAAAAAAAAAGAAGCTTGCTAGGTTGAAAACTTATAAAGGGCAGCCTAGGCAAAAATTAGAGCATACCTCGCTAGATTGAAAACCCACAAAGGGTCACATCCCTTAGGTTTTCCTTGGGCTAATCAAACCAAAACAGTCAAAGACTTGACCTAAGCCTCACTCTTTGAGTCTCAAAAGATGAGAAGGAAGCTAGAGGAATCTAAGGCCACTCGTATTGGATTAGCCTAGGAAGAGCGAGTTGGGCACCACAAGGTAGGAGTTGCTATCCAACCCAAGTCGGTAAATACCTTGTAAAGCCAAAACCAAAACGGTTTGGAACCCTACTCTTATTTATATCCCAAATTAATAAAAAAATTTGATTTGAATTTATAATATTATACTTTTTCTTAAGCAACATTTTACAATTAAAATAAGTCACTTATTCACATATGAGGAATTGCAAAATATATTTACAGGAGAATAAATAGGCACTTGGAATTGAAATATCATACATGAAATTAGGCAGTTGATTGTCTTGAGAACTTTAGTTCTCATATGGCAATTTTGGAAAATGGATTTTATTATAGTGACTTTTATTTGGAAGATTGGTTTGAGAACTTAGGCTCTCGTATGTCGATTTTAGAAAACGGATGTTATCATTGTAATCCTCATTAAGGAAAGATCATAATTTATTTTATTAGCAAAACACCAATTTATTAGGTATAAATATGATTTTTGATTATTATTCATTTTCAACGTGCAAAAATCATTTTTTCTACCTAATACAATGTTCATGAAATATTTGGGTTTGAGATTGAAAATATCATATATAAAACCGGGTGATGGATTTAATTTGAGAACTTTGATTCTCACATGTCAATTTTAGGAAATGATTTTTATTATTGTGACTTTTATTAGGAAAAATCAAAATACATTTTATTAGTAAAACACCAATTAATTAAATAAAAATATTTTGGTTATTTTTCCAATCGCATGAAAAATCATTTTCTAATTATTACAACATTCGTGAAATATACAGGGAAATAATTCGACAATAAAAATATATCGCATAGCAATTACCTAAAATACATCCTAACCGAATAAATAATAAAAATAAAATTACATTTTGGGATACTTAAGGTACAATTTAACCAAGAATAGACAATAATAAAGGAAACCAGTAGAAAAACATATAGAACATAGAATAAAATAGATAGTAAAAAATAAAGGGTCGTTAAAAGATTACTTCATCGGGATTTAATGAGGTGGCTAAAAAAATAACAATTAGATCTCAAATAATCAAATAACTCGTATCACAACAACAAAAACAAAATAGTAGTATGAAAACCAAAAAATAGACAAACAGATAGAAATAAAAATGAACAGTCTCACAAATATAAAAAAATATAAAAAGTATTGCACAAATAAATTATCACATCTAACTAGTAGATGGATAAAGCAAAAAGAAAAAAGAAAGCAGTAAAAATAACAGAAATAATATATTCAGATGCGAAGCAAAAATAGATAGGCAGACAAAAATAAAATAAAATGAGCAGTCACAAATATAAAAAAAATATTGCCCAAATAAATTATCACATCTAACTGGTAGATAGAGAAAGTAGAAAGAAAAATGGGTCAGTTGACACACTGAGTATATTTGCCTTTAGAAAAGATCTCGACCAGACCGTAAAAACTGTGATTGAATCTTTAGAAAATCCAAAAAATGATGTTGAAAAAGTGTATTTTTTCCTTTTTAGTGTATTTTCTCTCTCTTAAAATTTTCTCTCTTCAAAATGACCAACCTCTTTAAGGAAAATTGAATTTCCCTTTTATACACGCTTCTCAATGCTGAAAACAACCATTTTTGGATGAAAATGGCCATTTTGGTGAAAACGGTTGTTTTGGCTCAAGAACGGCCGTTTTTGCTGGCCAAAACGGCTGTTTTGGCTGTAAAAAATGGTCGTTCCTCACCAAAAACGGCCGTTTTGACCCTTTTTTTAGGAAAATTTTGAGATCTTTGATTCGGACATAAAAAAACTTTTTATTAGGATTTTTTTGTCCTGTTCATCATCATTAGGCAAATCGAACATAGGAGTCCCAAAGACCCAGTGCCTACACTAACCTAGCTTACAACTTCACAACTTCACTCTTTTCTCAAACCCAACCTTTTCCTATGATAAGTCTAAGAAGAGAATCATCCTAATAACAAAACATGTACTGACTCATGCATTTAGAAACATTATCACATGTACATCATAAACAATAAATTTACTCATTCACACTCATTCATACATCCATTTTAGGAAAGAGTACCCAACCTACCTGTTCATACATTTGTCTTCATACATCCATCACATAAGAACATTTATTCACTATAGGAGAAGATGCATTTATTGTTCAACATATATTAGCTTTCATCATTCATTCATTATAGCATAAAAAAAGTACCATTATTTAACATGTATCTACCTTCACCAGTCATACATCGTAAGAGATGATTCATTCATTCAATCAACTAAGAAAAGTCATAGTCATGTCTTTCAACTAAGAAAAGTCATAGTCATGTCTTACATAAATTTGCCATCCACTTATATTCCTCATTCATTTAGAAGAAAATAAGTAAAAACATATGCATCACTACATTTATTAAAAATCCATTATTCACGCACATACCTTGCTGCATTCCTTCATTTAAAAAAATTAGGAACCAATTGCATATCACTTATTCATCACCAAATTCATTTACCCACACTTATCCAAGTAGGCACATAGTCAATAGATACATATCCACCTATTCATGACATATTCATATTGAGTTATCTCTATCACCACATTCATCATTAAAGTCATCTCATTCACTAGCTTTATGATTTCATACTCATTCATAGGATAGAGTGCATTCATTAAATTCATCTCATTCATCACCTTTATAGTTTCATGCTCATTCATCCAAGATAAGATAGAATGCATTCATTTATCTAAGAGAAAACCAATCACCGGATGCATTCATACATTTGCTCATGTATTAGTTTATTCATCCAACATTAGCCATATGCTATAGGCATACCACTCATTAGGTATACACATATAAGCATCTTATCAAACATAAGTCACATAACTCAAGGAAGCAAAGGACAAGTAATGTGCATATGCATCATTCACATTCATCCATACATTATAGAAAAGGTTCATCCTTCCAGTTGTCTAAGAATTAAGCAAGGGTATACATAAACCACCATATTCACACATGGTAAATGACTTAGAGATACACATAATTAAGCTCTCACAAGTCGATCACGCATATGCACTAGCATTTAAATCACTAAGTTAAGCAATTACTCAATTTTCTTAGAGTCAGAGTCTCATCCATAACTAATGAAAACCAAGTATGTATAATAAACCTACCATGTGAAACTGATACTAACTCCTACTACATTTTCTTTTACAAGATTCAACTTCATGCTTAACCCAATCTCCTCAGATTTGACTCCGTGTCTAATCTAATTCTCTCATATTCGACTCCATGTCTAATCTATTTCTCTCGGATTCAACCCCATGTCTAATCTAATTCTCTTGGATTTGACCCCGTGTCTAATCCCATTCTCTCATATTAGACTTTATGTCTAATGAATTTTCTCAGATTTAGCTCTATGTCTAATCTTATTCTCTCAAATTCGACTGTGTCTAATCTAATTCTCTAAGATTCAACTCCATATCTAATCTAATTTTTTTAGGGTTTAGCCTAACAAGTCAATCCAAAACTTCTTCCACCTGATCAAACCTCATCGGTCAAAAAACCTTAGGTATGATCAAAATTTCTTTCACACTCGATCAAACGACCTTAGATGTGATCAAAATTTCCTTACACTTGATCAAACCTCATCGATCAAACAACCTTAGGTGCGATCAAAACTCCTTTCCACCTGATCAAACCTCATCAGTCAAATAACCATAGGTGCAATCAAAATTTCTTTCCACTCGATCAAACAACGTCAGTCAAATAACCTTAGGCGTGATCAAAACATCTTCCACTTGATCAAACCTCATTGACAAAACAAACTTAGGTGCGATCAAAATTTCTTTACACTTGGTCAAACCTCATCGATTAAACAACCTTAGGCACAATTAAAACATCTTCCATCCGATCAAACCCCATCAGTCAAACAACTTTAGGTACGATTCAAATTATTTAATTGTGAGTGTATGAACTGTATCATGAAGACATGAGATAATAAGCTAGAATGTAAAGAGGTGAAACAACAAGACTTCAAAGAAAAAACATGTTCAAATCTAGTTAGATTTGACAAGCAAGAACCCATATTCAGTGTAGTTCATCTTTATAATATCATTTTTTTTCTCAAGGGGAAGATACAACTCAGGTCTAGTAAGCTTTTGCAATGATTCAGAGGAACACATTCGTATTCGATGTAGTTTTGCACTAGGTAAGTATACCTTTAGGTAAGTATCTCTAACATAAGTACTTTAATATGCACTATTACTTAGTTATTTCATAGCACACACCAAAGTAGGGGTAACTATAGACACCTCACTTTTTGGCCTATGATGATAACTAGAGATAGGCTCAAGCAACAATGCAAGTAACTTGGAAACCAAGTTTGCATGAACTAAAATGGCACAAGTTCACCCGAATTTGATGTTATAAGGTCTGCCCCTTAGCCAACCTAGACTAGTTGAGCCCAAAGTCTAAGATTCACATGGATAAGCCAAAGTCCATATCCATACGAACTAAATCTAACCTGGCCCAAATCTTATGGACTGGCAGGAAAATCCATGACTAAGTTTACATAGACTAAGCAGTACAAGTTCATATGGACTTGCTGATGTGAAAGCATCTAGAAGCATGGGATGCCTATCCAGAGTCTGTTCTTGATCTTAGAAAGACTCTATCACTTCTGGATAAGAGACTCCTCACCCTAAGCTTATAAATACCCTTCCTATAAGAGAAGAAAGGGGGAGCTCAGAAGGAGGTAATTCTAAAAGCCTAAACCTATTGTTCATGAGTTTATGAGAGGACTCTAACAAAGAATTGCTTTACTAGTCTTATTAGCCCACATTCAAAAACAAATTCTTTTAAACTCTTATGCTTTGCATTATTACTTGAAGTCCACTTACAAGGGTAAGATCTGAGGACTCTCACTCTATATATTCTTATTATTTTCATGGACCTATGATCTCAATGGATTGATCTCAAGTGAGGTGATTCTATTCAATGCCCACTTTGATCATAGGAGTAGATCATCATTTTAAGTTGTTTCATATTATGTAATTAACCATTTTCATGCTATAAATATTTTCTTATTTTTGTCTTAATCATATGGACCTATCTGTGAGCAAGTTGACATCTGTACGGACTTAATTTATTGATATATGCATGATGTGCCATCTGCACAGACTTAGGTTCAATAATAGTATCTTATGTCTTATATATCATATTTTCATGTATTCTATTTACCATATTAATATGCTTGTATGATATTGCCATGTATAGTTATTCCGTTCTCTTAAGTGTATATTATGTTGGAATTGTTGTAAAGTCCATATGGACTCTATCTCATGAGGAACGTAGTCCGTATAGATGATCTTGTTTTGTTCTTAGCTATTTTGTCTTAAAGTCCACATAGACTCCCTCTTACAAGGAACATAGTCTGCATGGATGTATTTATGTTGAGAATGTTTACTCTATTATGTAATCCGTATGGACTCCCTTTTACTAGAAAAGTAATCTATGCAGATATTTACTTTGATTTCCAGTTTTCACATGTATTTGTATTCCTTGTCCTTTTTTTAATTTTTATGAATCTTTATTTGGTATCAAACCTTTTCTTTTGAGTTGTATACAAGTGATCCTTCTCACTAGAGTGGAGGTTTGGACAGACATAATAACCCTTATAAGTAGTAGTCTGCATGAACACTCACTAGAGCTTTACATAGTCTGTGTGAACTTGATGATGTATAGAAGGGACCGATTAAGTCCTTTGTTCTATTTCCTTTGGTTTTGTACCCTTTTAATTCTCTTATTTATTTTGGGATGTAATAGGTAGTAAATAACTTGTTTTACATGATAAAGCCCAAATCTCATATTAAAATGGTTTTCTATATAATTAAATGGTGTTTTCTTCACAAAAATGGTTTTGAGTTTTCTCTAATCAAAAGTCATGAAAAATATATTTTAATAAAGACCAATCTCCTAGAGATGGGAGTTAGACAATTACCACCAATTCCTATGACAATTATAGGTAATTATCAAGTCAAATAACAATTAATCAATAACCCACTTTTTGGATGCACAATATACTTGTTGTATGCTTTAAATACTGCAATTTACTTCTTATACATGAAAAGGTGACATAAATATTTTAAACATAATGCATACTTGTTTGATATGGGATTGATAAATGTTATAATATATAAAGAAGGCATATTATTGGGGCATAAATAAGATTTAAACTGTGAACCTTTCAAGTACAGAAGATCAAAGTTCCTAGTGTAAATGCCAGGTGGTGACTTTCAAACACTAAACCGCTCTTGTCCTGGATTTATTTCTTTACACAAGGTATTTCATTTAATAAATAAAGATTGTAGTTAAAAAGTTTACCTAATTTTGATATGTTAAACTCAAAAACTTAGATTTTTCCTTATGATAGGAATGTTATATGAGAATATGTACTTGATATTTCAATAACATGTATTAAATGAATCTAAGGACTTGCTAAACATATGGAAGTCTTGTAGGCTATAATAATCAATAAATTGAATTCAAGTTATAAAAGCACGTATGACGTAATGATTATGCGTATGAAGACATAATCATGAAAGCTTGTACATTATATTAGTTATGGAATTGAATATGTGTGATCAATGATATGAGTTAGGGAAAGTAACATGAAGAATATGTAGTATGGTTAAACATGTTATGTAACACCCCTATCGAGTCCCTGTAGAAACTTGATAACGGGTGCACCTACAATCCTGCCTTTCTCCTTGTTGTGTCATAATCATATACCCACTTGAGTCTCAGGCCCTATATTTAGTTCCAGTATAAATCTTACGTAGCAAGTCACACAAGTATTTATTCATTAATGCCAACCACTTTTCATGCAAATATAGAATGTAAATAACTTACAAACCCACAACAGCTACTAAGCATGCTAGACACATAATCTACAGTTATTACATGAGTGCCATTACATAGATAAAATACATTTTCCTTGTTGACTCTACTGTTATATTGCACCCGTCTCGAGGCACCTCTGCTATTCCTGCTTACCTATGCACCAAAACATTGGTACACTGAATATAAAACTCAGTGGTATATTTAATCAATTAAAAGTATGTCTCACCTATTACATACGAGTAGTTTAAAGTATACATATTATGAGCTCTTACATATTAAGGTCAAATAAAAATTTATCCTCCTTTGCATTTAATTATATATTAATAAAATCTTTTAACAATGTAATTTCCTCCCGATCATCGAGCAAATTTTATCCAATGGTTTAAATAGCTATTTGACCCTTATTTTAAGATTAATGGAGACACAGCCTCTAATAAAATTATGCACATATATACTCTTTGCATAATGTATTTCTCTGCCACCCATATATATGTCTGTGTAGTAATCTTTATCAATTAATTCCTATAGTTCACCCACATTTATCTTTAATTTAATTAGGGACATCATATTCATTCAATTAATTAATCAATCAAAAGTAATAATATTTAAGATTAGAGCTAGGCCCAGCTAGGTAGACTGCACTTTAATACACTAGACAGTGGGATGTATCCTGTGCAGTGGCCCACTTTTAGAGCCTATGTAGCTGCACCTACCTTCCTCGATACTCAAGGACATGTAGTAGATAGCAGGGACACGTCTGTAGACCATCCCCAATACCTATAGCTCATAGCAATGAGCACGTATGGTGGATACATTGGGACCTATCCA
>CANXYI012179620.1:0-13310 GCA_948208565.1 Hura crepitans | reverse complement strand
AAAATATATTTATATAAAAATTTATTACGAATCAAAAAGCGGAATATATTTTTTAGGAGGGTGAGAATATATGATAATGTATCTATTAAATTTTACTCTTAATTTTTCTAAAAGGATTATTAGAGCTCAATTTCATGTAATAGCATTTTATTGAAACTAAATTAATATTAAAAAAATATTCATTCTAATTAAATTTTAATTATTCAACTAATTAAAATATATCAAATTTTAAAAAATAAATTGTAAAGCAAAATTATGTAATATATATAAATCAAGAAAGGAAATGTGTTACTTATAAAATTAATGTATATGGCTCTAAATTATGACTTCAAAAATAAAAAAAAAATATTTTGAGAGAAAAAATATATAGAAAAAAAATAAAACTACACGAATGTAGTTTACGTCCATTAACAAATTATATGCATTTGAACAACTTGAATTTGAAATGGATCTTGAATCTCTGTCGAAAAACAAAATTACTTGAATTAATTTTTTTAATTTTTATTATTGTATTTATTTTCAACGATATAAGATCTATCAGTTTTTTCCTAACTCCATGTCACGAACCTTTTTATGTCTCTAAAAATGGCAATGAAACCAAATAATATGCCTTTGTATAACCAAGTCAAATAATATATCTTTATATAATCTAATATGCTATTAAATTCATATATTAATTAAATGCCTTAGTTATGTTAATTATCTTTATTAAATTTTGAATATTACGATAATATATGAAATAACGTAATATTAGCTTTATTCTAATTCTAAATAACTTTATTTTTATCTTAATGATAAAAATATTCTTATAAAATTAAAATTAAAAAATTTAATGAGTAAAAAAATAATAAATTATCACGCATAGTAGAATCTTTTTAAATCTCTTTAAGAGTCTCTCATATATATATATTTCAATTAAAATTTTCACAATAATATGATTTCTTTAAATGCAACATAAGAATATAATTAAAATTTATAAGTTCATAATATATATTAATTAATCTCTTGATTGATGTTAGAATAGGTGTAATGAAACTTAATCTGATAGAAAGAATGAAATCACATTCTTACAGTATATTAAAAATAATTTTTTTTGCTAAAAATTTATAATTAAATTTTCAATTAATAAAAAAGAAAATATATTTGGGCCGGAATTGATGGTCACAATGGGCTTATAATCTCGTTGGGCTTTAATACAGTGAACTATCTTTCAGCTTCCGCACCGGTGACGTCTTAGCCCAGGCGGGGTCGACCTCCTCTTCCAATTTCGCTCGCGCATGGCTGAACTCGGACTCTGACTCACTAACTCACTTATGCACTTCTATTAACTAGCCATGAAGTGCCGATCCGTAGCGTGTATTTGGTCTGGTACGCCTCCCATTCATAAAGTCACCGCCACTACCGCACTGAACCATCCCCCTACCTTGTACACCGGTGGATCCGATGGCTCCATTCTCTGGTGGAACCTTTCTTTCCGCGATTCCAAATCGGTATTTCAGCTCTACTCATTAGTTTTAATACCTTTATTGGATCATAATCCCTTTACTAGTTTCTACTTTGTTTATTAGCTTCTGTAAGTTTGAACTGTCAGTTAAGTAACTAACTCTATCTATCGTTTATTGCAGGATATGAGTGTATAATCTGTGTAATTGATATAGAAATAATAAAAAATTTGTATGGTGTTAGGTATTGCCATTCTTAATAAAAACGTAGACTTGACCATTTGGTTAAGTTTGAGTAGAGATCTTTTCTTCGTTTGAATGTTTCTGTTCATTGAATGAGAGGTTAATTGAATGCTAATCATCTATTTACGCTCTATTAGAAACCAATCATTACTCCTGGTTCTGCATAGGATGATTAGATATATAGTATATAAATGTTTTCCTCAGTCATCACCCATGGGATGATTAATTTTAGACTTGTATCTATTATTACTTTGTTTTGAAAGTGTGGTCCAATTACCGAGTATTTGATTTTGAACCAGCAGACCAGTTTATCGAGGTTCTTAATTTGACAGGAGATCAAACCAGTTGCTATGCTGTGTGGTCATGCTGCACCGATAGCCGATCTTGCAATTTGTTCTCCATTGGCGGTTTCTGGAGACAATTCAAGCGATACTGTTGTGACCTCAACCTCCGATACATGTGGAGCTCTAATAAGTGCTTGCACTGATGGTGTTTTGTGTGTCTGGAGTAGAGGCAGTGGCCACTGTAGACGTAGAAGAAAACTTCCGCCTTGGGTTGGCAGTCCATCCATTGTTCGAACAATGCCCACAAGCTCTCGATATGTATGCATAGGTTGTTGTCGTAATGATGCTACACTTTCATCTGATCATCATTCTGTCGATTCTCTTGAGGGATGTGAGGCTTCAGCAGACAAAGAGTCGCACCATAGGAAACCCCCAAAATGCACTGTTGTAATTGTTGATACATATAGTCTTACTATTCTGCAAACAGTTTTTCATGGGAACCTATCAATCGGGCCATTGAATTTTATGGACATAGTTTTATTGGGTGAGGATGGAGAAAAATATTCTGTTTTTATGGCAGATTTGTATGGCAGGGTACAATTGGTTCCGATATTAAAGGATTCTGAACTAGATGGTGGGGGTCAATTGTATCAGAATTCTGAGTTGGAAATCTGGGGAAATGCGCTGGGTGGAGGAGGACAAATTGTTTCAATTGCAACCTGTGGAAACCTTATTGCTCTCGTGCTGAAAGATTGCTGTATATTTAGGCTGTTGTCCAGTTATACTAAAGTGGGAGAAATTTCCTTTCTTGGCAGTATCCTTCTCAATGACGTTAATTCTACTCAATCACATGTTATTGGGGGAGTGTTCTTAGGAAGTGATGATGCTAATAAATTGCTGAATAGCCAAGAAGCCTATGAGCATTTAGGTGAAACTTTTGCCGTGTGGAATAGGATAGGTGCTGCAGTTCTGTATACTATATCATATTTAGATGATGTATTTAAGTGCGAGCCTCTTTGTGAGATTCCTGCTTCTTCTCATCCTCTTAGTGCTGCAGCATCCATTTCTTTTATTCAGTCCAAAAATCGTATTCTTCGAATTGAGTCAGTGTGCTTTGGTGCTGAAGAGCCTTTGCAGTGGAAAACCTATGTTTCAATCTGGTCCTTGTGTCAAAAACATGAAAACTATGAGAAGCTGCCTCAATGCAAAATGTTGGGAGAAAGTGATTTATTGGCAGATTGGATCACAAGCTCTAGTATCCACAGTGAAAACAGTGGTCAAGGTGGCAGAAACATGGCGATATCTTCTCCTCAAAATTCTATCTTGTATTCAGAAAATGAAATGGATAAGCATGGAGTTGGTGAAAATTACAGTTTTATGAATGGGGGACAAATTGTAACTTCTTCCATGGTCATTTCTGAAAATCTTTTTCTTCCTCATGCTATTGTATATGGTTTCTTTAGTGGTGATATTGAGGTTGTGTGCTTTGGTATGATTCTAGGACTGAACTCTGATGACAGAAGTCCACGTCATAATGTAAATTCTGATGAGTCCAGACAACATTTTAAAGGTCACACTGGTGCTGTTCTTTGTTTGGCAGCACACCAGATGTTGGGTTCTGCCAAAGGATGGAGTTTCAAGCAGGTTTTAATTTCTGGAAGCATGGATTGCACAATTTGCATTTGGGATCTTGACAGTGGCAATCTCATAACAGTGATGCACCAGCATGTAGAACCAGTACGCCAGATAATCTTCCCCCCTGCCAGGACTAAACGCCCATGGAGTGATTGCTTTCTGTCTGTTGGAGATGACTCATGTGTTTCTCTTGTTTCCCTTGAAACTTTGCGAGTGGAAAGGATGTTTCCTGGGCACCCAAGCTACCCTGAAAAAGTTGTATGGGACGGCAGAAGAGGCTATATTGCATGTCTTTGCCAGAACTATTCAGGGACAACTGATGTTGTTGATATTTTGTACATTTGGGATGTAAAGACAGGAGCTCAAGAGAGGGTACTTCGTGGGACTGCTGCTCATTCTATGTTGGATCACTTCTGTAAAGGTGTCAGTGCAAATTCTATATCCGGTTCTATATTAAATGGGAATACTTCAGTTTCCTCATTGCTTCTTCCCATAATTGAAGATGGGTTGCTGGAGTCCACTACTTCCCAAGAACCGAGTACAAAGGGAAATTCTACTCCAACTGCACCATCTTTTCAACAAAGCAACAAGAACCCCATAAGATGCACTTGTCCATTCCCTGGGGTTGCTAGTCTCACTTTTGACCTTGCATCCTTGATGTTTTCTTGTCAGAAGCACGAGTATATACCAAATAAGAGTGATGAGAAGGAGACTAACAATGTGAATGAGCTAGGAACTAACACCCCGAGTTCCCACCACTCTGATGATAGTCCTCATAAAAATGGAATCTCAACGGATACCCTAGAAGGGGATGACTGGATTAGGTCGGTAGAAGAATTACTGCTCAGATTTAGTTTATCCTTTTTACATCTGTGGAATGTTGATAGCAAGCTTGATAAAGTTCTAATGATGGACATGAATCTAAAGAGACCAGAGAATTTTGTTTTATCTTCTGGTTTGCAAGGGGACAAAGGATCCTTGACAATGATTTTTCCTGGTTTGAGTGCTAATATTGAGGTACTTTTGCATGAACTTGTTAAATGTTGGGACCTATTATCTTGTCTGGCTTATTTCAACTTTCTCTGAGACATTGAAAAAAACATCTCAGTTATGGAAATCATCATCAGAATTTTGTGCTATGAGATCATTGACAATGGTGTCCATTGCCCAACGCATGATTAGTTTGTCTTCATCTAGTTCAGCTGCCAGCAGGTATTGCAGTGGACCCTCAAAGAAAATCTGGATGGCATTATTCCATTTATTGAATGTACTCTCATATCAATTGTGCTTCTTGTATATTAACTTAATATAATCATGCTTAGGTAAAACTTAAAACTAAAATATGGAACTACGTTAGTGCAAGGATTGAGATAACAGATTACTAAAATATGCAGGATGTAATAAAATATCTTGAAAATGATGGTATCTGAGTATTGCAGCAGTGCAGAAAGGAGAGTGTATGATCTCCTACACTTGAAAAATTCTGGGGTTGTGATAAAAAATTAATCTTCTGGATCAAATTGTTCAATTTACAATACTCTACTGCACCTGCAGATTGTCATCCCCAATAAATGTTTTTGTTTTCTGTTTCGCAATTTACAATATGCACCCATAGATTGTCATTGAAATAATAGTTACTATTATTTTCCCAATAAGTTATTCTGTTTTCTGTTTCCTTTCTTTATTTTGTCCTTCTCTTTTTTGGGGTGTGTGTATTTGATTGGTGGGGGGCTGGGCAAGGGAGGGTTATCAACTAATCTGCTATCAAGTCTCTCAACACAAAACTAAGCACCTAGCTTAGCTAACTGGGCAGTGGCTCTTGAACAAAGAATACTTTAGAGGAAAGTTATGGAACGTTTTTGTGAGCATGATCACTGGCTAGGAGATACTGTAAGCCATTTTGTTGATAGGTTAAGTCTTTATACTTTTGCAGTTTTTGCATTCTATGGCAATAGCATGTTTCATACTATTAATATTTAAATGGTGATGCAGAAGTCTGAATTGTAATTCTGTGATCTGCAATTCCTTAGCTGTTCAACATTGACATCAACCGAGCATTATTTTGTGTTTGTCATTGCTGGAAATATGATCTTTTGTAAATTATTTGCAGTGCTTTAGCAGCCTTTTATACACGGAACTTTGCAGACCAGATGCCAGATATAAAACCACCCTTACTCCAGGTGACATCTAATGGTTTAAGTTTTGGTTGTTTGAATTTTCGATTTTGATGGGATAATTGAATGCAGCATTGCTCATCATGAAAGAAAACTATTGCCTACTTTAATAATTTTATGTGCTTTCTCACCTATGTGACATTGAGGTGTCAAAATAGAATGAGCAACCAAATATATTTAGAAGGTTGTTTGAGAATTAACTTGAGCTTTCTTGCTAGATGCCTTTTTTCATATTTTATAATTGGAATGAATGGTGGATCAAACTGGAGATATTTCATACATTTGTTGCAAGGTGTATCTCGTCAATGATTAGCCACATTATGTGCTATCAACTTAATTTGATTTTATAATCCATTATTTAAGTAAATTTCTTTCCCAAGTTGATGCTGTTGTAGTCAAGTTTAAAGCTGGCACCTTGTTATGTAGGAAAACAGTCATTTTACCTGGAAGTTACTCATGCACTATTATTCATTGTTTGCTGGAAGCATCATGAAGCTCATAATCAATCTTACATTTGAACCCTTAGTTGTGCCGTGATAGAAAGATCTTTTCTTTTATTTGCTCTTTTTAAATCTATTGTTATTTTGTTCCCTTGAATAGCTTTTGGTGAGTTTCTGGCAAGATGAAAGTGAACATGTGCGTATGGCTGCACGCACTTTGTTCCACTGTGCAGCTTCACGAGCAATTCCATTCCCTCTCTGCAGTCAGAAAGCAGTTGATCATGCAAGACTTTTGAGATCTCTGAGTGAAGTTGGGAAAAATGAAGTTGAAGCTTCAAAAGTAGAATTATCTATCAATGGTTTGTCTTCTGAAATGTCACCTGAAATACAAGGGATCTCTGAAGCTGAAGATTCTTTAGACAAATCACATGAATTGCAAGGGATTACTGAAGCAGAAGAATCTAAAATACTTGCATGGCTGGAGTCATTTGAAGTTCCAGACTGGATTTCATGTGTTGGAGGAACAAGTCAAGATGCGATGACCTCCCATATCATTGTTGCTGCAGCATTAGCCATATGGTATCCTAGTCTTGTGAAACCAAGTCTTGCCATGGCTGTAGTCCATCCATTAATAAAGTTGGTAATGGCCATGAATGGAAAGTATAGTTCCACTGCTGCGGAGCTACTTGCAGAAGGTATGGAAGATACATGGAAGGCATGCATTAGTTCTGAAATACCTCATCTTATTGCAGATATATTCTTTCAAATAGAATGTGTTAGCAATCCATCTGCAATCTCATCTGCTGGACGCTCTCCAGCTGTACCGTCTTCTATCCGAGAAACTTTGATTGGTATTCTTCTTCCAAGTTTAGCAATGGCAGATATCCAAGGCTTCTTAAGTGTTATAGAAAGCCAAATTTGGTCTACTGCATCCGACTCTCCTGTTCATCTGGTATCTCTGACAACTATTATCAGGGTTGCACATGGTTCTCCAAGATACTTAGTGCAGTACCTTGATAAGGTTAGTAGAGCTTGGATAGATGTGCATAGATCTTTGGAACCTAGGCGTCTTATTGTGAATTATATATGACCTGTGGCAGATATACAGGTGGTTAATTTCATATTGCATACCATGGACCCCGGCAACTCAGTCATGCGCAAAATGTGCCTTCAGAGTTCAATGACAGTGTTAAAGGAAGCTGTACGCATATTTCCAATGGCAGCCCTGAATGAGACATCTACCAGATTGGCTGTTGGCGACGCAGTTGGAGAGTTCAATAACGCCAGCATTTCAGTATATGACATGCACAGGTATTGGAAGATAAGATTTAAGTTTTAAACTTGATAACATTAATATTATATATTTCTTTTATTTATTCCATAAAAAGGATTAATTTCAATTTGGTGAAAGAAAAGATTCAGAGACTGAGTATGGTTATTCTATTGATTAGATATTACTTGGTAAGTTTTATCTGCTTAAGAAAGGAATTGGTGACCTCAGATCTTTCTGAAGATTTAGCCCTCAACCCCAAAATTGGGTCCCATATAATCATCCTATCTAGTTCAGGATAGATGAGTTCATGGCTTAAACGACACATACAAAACCATTTGGAATGTATGGAAATTTAACTCAAGGATGTTTTGGCAGTAGCTTTATTAACTTATAATTTACTTATAGTTCATAGCACCTACTGGATTTTTCAGCTCTGCCTCCAAGATTTCTTGGGCCTGAAGCTTCCAAAGGCTGATTAAAATCCTTGCTAAAATACAAGTGCTTAAAGAAACTGTTCCTAGCAGAAAAAAACATTTTAGGAAGCATCCATTTTGTTTTTCTTTCTTTTTTTCCCCCTCTTGGGAGAAAGGAGAAACCCAGAGCTTAAGTTATTCAACAGGTGGTTATGATATTATTGAACCATCCACATGTCCATATTATTTGTTAATTAACTCTGTTCAATATCAGTGTTACCTGTAACAATCCTTAGGATTTTATTCTTTTTCTTCCTGTTTTCCTTCCATTGGTATTGTATTAAACTAAGACCTCTTCCACTCTGCTTCTCCTTCACCTCTTGGTATGAAGGCCAATAGACTACAGAGAAAATGAGTTTTATATTTCTTTTGTACCTATACACTTGTTCTGCTGGAGTTGCCAAGACTTTTGATGACGCTCATTCAAATACTGTAGCCTAACCAAAGATCTTGACAGGGAACTACTTTTTTTTTCTTCGCAACATTGCTTAAATATAGTAGAAAATAGAGTATTTCATGATTGTTTGCATGCAAGTTACAAAGCAGAGAGAATATCAAGACTAATATCATGGAATGAGTGAATGGAGTTGGTTTCATGCTTATGCAAATACATAGCTTCTCAGCTTATTCTCTTAACTGTGACATCTCCGACAATTGAATATCCTTAGGAGTATTAAGTATTTCTACTTAGTGCATCTTTGTTTTTCTTGATATAGTGTGACAAAGGTAAAGGTTTTGGATGCAAGTGGACCTCCAGGACTTCCAGCTTTGCTTTCAGGAGCATCAGAAACAGCAGTGACAACAGTAATTTCTACATTGAGCTTTTCCCCTGATGGAGAGGTACTTAATCATGCCACATTGATGCTGCCCTTATTTTCTATGGCTGCCCAGGTGTGGATTTGCATTACATATCATTGGGAAAGAAGTAGAATCTCTGACAGCCAAAATGTTATGTTTTGAACTTTGATATAAGCATGATTTTGAGGGTCTTGCCTTTGGTCCTAGACCTGATTGACTGGTGCCAATCCAAATCAAAACGTGTGACTAAGTTGTGCACTAACTCTTTTTGGGCTTATTCAGGTTTCATAGTGTTTGACAGCTGTCTCCTGCCCTCTTTCATGAATGTGCACTTGTAGCATCTGCCATGCCGCATATTTCGTATGCCATACACATAAATTTTCATTCCAGAATTAATGTAGCTTGTTCTGTTTCAAATCAACAAACTCCAAATATCACTCATGATTTTCTTTTATAAACTTCAATAAACTAAATTAGATCAATTTGAGAAATTAAGGGATAAGAATCTGAATTCTAGTCTGGAAGATGTCCTTGGTCTATCTAGTGTTTTAGTTTGTGAAATTTTCATATCTCGTAAATAAATCGCTAGATGAAGAATTGAAGAAGCTTGGACTCTATAAATAAATTGACAGCCGTCCCATTTACTTTCTTGGATGCTAATTCAGTATTAGAGCAGTCTAAATTTGTCTTCCTAATTGCAGGGGCTGGTTGCTTTTTCTGAGCACGGTTTGATGCTCAGATGGTGGTCATTAGGATCCGTCTGGTGGGAGAAACTGAGCCGAAACCTTGTTCCTGTTCAGTGTACCAAATTAATATTTGTTCCTCCTTGGGAAGGATTTTCTCCCAATTCTTCTAGGTCTAGCGTAATCTCAAGCATACTGGGACAGGACAAAAAGACCAATCTGCAGGTTATTTCTCAAGCATTACATTCTACAGAAATTATTTTTGAATAATTGAAACCAGAACTCAGATATTCTTGAGCTCTGGTTCACTCGGTCTTTCTAGGAAATTAGTATTTAGCCTTATTCCATTCCAAGAAGTTGATAGCGATTCATTCTTGCTAGAATTTTATAACTTTGTCCTGAATTCTTTTACATGCATGGACGGAGTGGACATTAACTGTGTTCATGTTATTCCATTACTTGCACCCCATACACATGATTAATTTAAGCAATGTAAAAGATAACTGGGATTTCCCCCTTCAATTTGTCCTCTTGAGGGCTGGTGTTACAACATTTATGGACAATAGCTTAAACTTATGATTTCAGCTATCCTGCAACCTCCTGAGCCGAGCCAAGTAGGCAGAGGCTGAGATCATCTCAGTTTTTTGTTTGATAAAGGTGATATTTACTCCGTTCATGAATTAGCGAGCATGTCCGACTTCTTTAATATCGAAGAATATCTATCTGAATGCTATTCTTTTACTGCACGAGGTGCACTCTGAACAATATTTCTGAAGGAATAGCCTTTATTTCTTTTCTTTGTATCCATTTTTCAGGAGAACGCTAGGGGTTCAAGTTATGCAGACAATGTGAAGATGCTACTTCATAATCTCGATCTATCTTACCGGCTAGAATGGGTTGGTGATAGGAAAGTGCTTCTTTCTAGGCATGGTATGGAGTTGGGAACTTTCCCATTATGATAGGAAGAAAAGAAGCGGTTGCAACATGTAATGACAGACCTTCCGCATGCTTTGTTGAAGCATATTCTCATGGCTTATACAAGGTTTTCTTCAAATCTGCCCATATTTGCAGTACAAGCTGTCGCTGTAAGTTTAGGATAGAATCTTTATAATGTATGGTTTGTCTTTCTTGCCTAAGCTTCCCATAATATCTTCGAATTTCATTTAGTAGTTGGGCATTTTCTCATAATATCTCCGAGTTTCAGGACTTGTTAGGTTCCGATATGGATCTTTTATTTTTGTTATTTTTTCGTATACTGGTTTCGGTCGAGTTGTGGCTGAAAATTGTAGAGATTGGAGGAATTATCCAGTCATTTGACAGCCAATTTTGCTGTGGGTGATTGTTTTTGTATATGATACCTTGAAGAAAAATACTTGGTTACGACCAAGAAGTTGCGTTTTCCGATTTCAACTACACTTTTAGGTTCTGTATAATTTGGAAATAGAACAGTCTGAAATAAAATATATTCTTATTTACAAGTATGATGATGAAAGGCTGGTTTAGCTTCAATCAAGATCAAAGACAACACACAGTTAACTATTTTCACATCAATCTAATATTTCCCAACTTGCCTTTGCATCTGCCGCAGCTATACAAATACAATGCTTTAGACTTGGTGTTGGTGGTAGTAAATGAATGATTATAACACTTCTGTTGATGTAGAGACAGAAAGGAGAGAGAAAGTTTAGAGGCAAAAGAATGATGATTTTTTTTTACCTGGGATTCTGTCATTGACTTGGTCCGTGATTAAAACATAGAAGCTCAAATTCTGGATAGGAACTGCAACTGCCTGAGAAGGGGGCTCAAGGTCTCCATAACCTTCTCGGAAGGATGGTTGTGGACGCCCTCGTAGGTTGTGACTACTATGCTTGAATCCTTTGACAGCCGCTGGATCTGTTTCTTCACATTGCAGGTATGTTGTGTGCACCGATAATAGCTCCTTCTCCATATCACATGGAGAATGAGAATTTTTCAAATAATCAGAATAAATTATGGAATCTATGAGCTTTAGGTATTAAACAGGCAATGAAATCAACATGGTTTCGGCGACTTTGATAGATTAATCAGCACTAATGCTCATATAGTGAAGAAACTGATAAATAACTGCAGGGTTTAAAAAAGGATAAACCATACCTTTGATGGATGCTATTCTTCACAGCCTTTTGTCCATATTTTCTCCATCTATAACCATCATCAAGAATATCATCCACACTTCTTGTATGAAACGAAATTCTTGGTGGCGTAGCCTTCTTGGCTTTGCTACCTTTCTTCTTGTTTGATCCCACATTTTTATTTTCACCATTTGTGGCCATTGCTTGTGAGGGATTTTGCTCGGCAAAACCAGAAAGAAGGCTAACCCAATCAATGTTTTCACAAGCAGATTGAGTTTCAAGTCCAACTTGATGATCTGTTGCCATCAATGAAGTTGAAGCAAGTGATGAGTTGTTGAGGTTTAAATTGCTGTCTATAGTTATCCATGGTAGGGTTCCTCCATTATCCATAATTGGATAGGACTTTCCCACTGGTTATAGAGTTATAATTATATGTGAATTTATTATGTCTGTAAACTTCTGTTGAACAGTATCCTTTAAAAAGGGGAAAAAAAAAAAAAGAAGATTTAACTTGAATCCTTGAATTAACACAACTACACTTCACCTAATTCTGTTCAACTGTCCTATATTGCAAAGACATGTGCCCAAATCATATCTTGGTCGTCTAGGTTTGAAGAGAATTTTCTTTCACATGCAAAGGAACTCATTAATTAATGAACTCTATTTCATTTTTCTTAATTGGAAAGCAATTATTTATTATTTATATATATATAAAATGCATGTTGAATATGATTGGCCTTATAACAAATGGCTAAGGTAAGACATGTAAAAGGTCGTACTATATTCTATTAATTTCGTTTGGATTAGTACTAATCAAATACCGTTGAGGTGGTTTGGACTGTGTTTGCAAATGGTAAGTGATTAACCCTAATTCTGGACATAATCATGCAGTAGATAAGATCTCTACTTGATTTTATTATTCCTACCCTAAATTAGAACCTACTGCAATTTTCAATTTTTAAGTTCAAAGCTTCACAATTTCTACTGAAAATAGTAACTCTTTATTTAGACAATACACCTCGTTCAGATATATTAGAATTATGATAACCATTTATTTCTTTAAAATGATTTAAGTTATTACGAAATTAATTAATTATATAATTATTTTTTTAAAGTTGTACTATAGTATTATGTTCCTTTTGTTATGCTATCCAGAATTCTTTCCAACAAGAAATAGCAGAAGCTTGCACAGTTCTAGATAGAATACTTAATGTGAAAGACTTAAATTAGGTTGTTGGTGTGTTGACATTCGTACATGAAGATTCAATGTATAACATTCCTTTTTTATTATATATATATATATATATATATATATATATATATATATATATATATATATATATATATATATTTATATTTATATATGTATGTATACACGAGCTATATTTGAATCAAAATTTTCGACTTTAAATTTTATATATATTTTTTATAAACCTATTCAATACAAATTTGAATTAATTAAATGAGTTAATTTAGATATTAAATAGTTAAAAAAAACACCTTACTTGCTACATAGAGAATTACAATCCAATCCAGCTTACTTAAAAATAATCGAAAATTTTCAATTCAAATTATTATTATTATTTTTTTCCTTCTCAAAGGTGACATAGATTGTGGAGTTGATGTGGGGTTTAGGTGGACTATATACTTGCAAAGAACCCAATGAAGGTGTCATAAAATACCCAACCCAATTACACCACAGAGGCTCATCAATCCCTTCACGGCTTCAATCAAAGTTCCCCGAGCAAAAACTG
>CANXYI012179618.1:0-10857 GCA_948208565.1 Hura crepitans | reverse complement strand
GCACATAGTAACCACTAAAACCATAAATTTCATACACCATTCTCGCACATTTTAGACTTCAAATAATAATAGCATCCCTTTAACACATTAAATTCACATACCTTATCATCTTTGAGGCTTTCTTTACACCTTGGCACCTTTAATCCCTATGTTAATCACCAAGTCTCCCTTATCCTCCATATTGCCATACAATCCTTAAAAATTCATAGCAAATTCCATAGGCCTCCAAATGAATATATAAGAACATAGGCACTTTTAGAATGATGAAATCCTCTAAAATAAAAAGGGGTAAAGAACACTTACACAAAAAGTTAAATTTCAACCCACTTTTGTGTACATGTTGATTATCTTGATTTTTATTGGCTTCTATGCTTGTCTATGGCTTCCCAAACCTCCTAAGACCACTTCATAACTTATCAACTGAATTTTTGGTGAAAATTTAAGGGGAAAAGAGCTTGAAAAACCATGGAAATGGAGGATTTGCAGCAGGTGTTGCATTGATTAGAGAGGGTGAAAAGTGAGGGAGAAAATGGTAGTGGGTGGATTTGGCTATATGGATGGTGATATGGCATGAAAAGGGGTATTTATAGTGGCCATGGATAGCTTGGGTAGTGACACATCACCCAAGCTTCCCGAAAATGCTTGATTTTGGTTGAAACATCGAGAAATTTTTTAAATTCACTCAAACATCCAAAAATTATTATGTTAATTTTAAAAATCCTTAATTAGACCTATTTAGGGCCTCATAAAATTTCATGGCCAAATTCCATCAGTAGGATAGTTAATTAACTATCTCGATTTATGTGCAAAACCCAAAATTTAGGAAAAGTAGCAAACAACCTCATAATTTAAAAATTTCTTCACTAATGGTCTCAAGGGAATTTTTAACCTTTAGGGTAAGGTATTTTTAGGTATGTCCGCAGATATGACGGGTCATTCCTGGCCCAAGTCCATCTGAGCCTATGACCTATTAGATTTTGGCCTAAAATAATTTATTAGTTTTATTAAATCTTTAAATTAATTCATTTGCATCATTTTCAAGCCCCTCAAAGTTTCATGACTAGTACACCTTGCCTTAGGCCTTGTAATGGTGACTCAGCCCTCCAGGCACACTTTTAAAGCCATGAAGGTACTGTTAATGGAGCCTTAACTTATAGGTATTACAATAGAGGTTAAAAGTGCTAGAAATGAGAAGAAAATTAGAAATATTTGATTAGTTTCACATGTTTATCAAGAGTGCAAGTCCATACTTGAAGGATGGGTTAAAGGCTAAAGGGCTCAAGGATTAGAAATCCCTTAAAGACATTACCAATGAATTAAAGGAAAAGTAGGCTGAGTGAAAGAAGAACTCTAGAAGGTTTAATAATGGAAGGAATATGAAAAATATAGGCATAAGTGGAAATAGCTATAGTGGGATCACTAAGACGACTAAAGTATCTATTGTGACTAAACATTACTCAAATTTAGGTAAACCTTTATCTTGGCACCTAAAATGGTTTCAGAAAGAAAGGAAACTTTAACCCTTTCCTTATAGACCTACTAAAAATAAAGGCTAGCCTTATCACTGATCAAACCAATACTATCAATATCATCAGCACATGAGTCATGACGTAGATAACTACTACACCTTACGGAATAAGATTTAGGACTTAATTGATTTAAGATAGATCTTTAATCCAAAAAAAAAGATAGAAGCATCAAAGTACCTTTTTGAATATTCCTCCACCCGTCAACATGGTTAATTTGGGATTGATGAATTAGTACGTGCTATGGGATTTTTATAGAAATAACTACCTAACAATAGAGAGAAAGGCAAAAATAGGTTAGGGTTTAGTTTGTCTAACTAACAATTAGGCTACCGATAGTGAAAGTAAGCTAGAGGAATAAGTCTACGACTTTTAGGTTGATTCAGATTCAAAATAGAAGCCAGTTGATGAAATAGAGGCTAATGTAGTAATGCAAAGCAGTTAGGTAGTGCTAGGGGTAGAAAAGGAGCAAATTCTCCATTGCAAAAAAGAAGGATGATGCAGTAATGAAGTAGCTGAAGAAAACTCCTACATAGATTTTAATCTGGGATCTACTATGACAATCCCCCTCACATCGATAAAAGGTTGTTCAAGCTTTATGTGTTACAATGGTTTTAACTACCATATCACCATCTAAACTAGTGGCAATGTCAAAGGGGGAAGAAAAAGTAGTGGTCAGCTTTTCAAATGCAAATCTTCCACTAAAAGGATGCCATCACAACTATCCTTTCTACATAAAATTAGAAGTTAATGGCAAGCACATGGCATGCATGATGGTTGATGATGGGTCATCAATCAATATATGCCCACATAAAGTAGTAGCTATATATGGGATTGATTATTCGATGATCTCTATGTCCAAGTTCACCATTTTGGCCTATTACAACACTAAAAGGTAAGCGTATAGGACTTTCAAAGTTAAGGTCAAAATAGGAATAATTATAAATGATGTGGAATTTATAGTGCTTAATATCCCTTCAAATTTCTCCCTACTTTTTAGGAGGGCAATGGTTCCATAAGTTAGGAGGGTTCCATCAACACTATATCAAATGATAAAAATCTCCCACGTTGGTGAGATTGTGATGATATAGGCAATAAAAGAGAATTAGGTTTCAATGCTCAAGATAGCCAACCAGCCATTCAATGGATTCAATATAGTTTGGATCTTTTCAAAAGAAGAAGAGGATAATCCTAAAGTGGTAAATATAAGGATGATCTAAAAGTGTTAAATATGAATAAAAAGATGAAATATTTGTATAGTGCCAGTTCGGGATATGATTCGAATGGTTTGGTCTTAGATATTTAGTCAAAAGGATATAATGATCGAAGGGAGTTATGGTACATAGTACAAACTTAAGAGCCAAAGAAGATGAATAAGGGTATTCCACTATTAGAAGAGAGTTTTGTTTAGGCTAAAGAGAACATCTATTACTATAGAGAGTTAGACCCTAGTATCATAAAAGGGAGGGTTATGCTAGAGTTTGAGATTTTCAATTATGTATTTGATTGGGCTATAGGTTAAGTCAAGACCACTAGAGATTTTTAGGATGAAGAGGTTATGACTAATCTAGCCAATCTAAAGATCGAACCCAAGGAAGAAATCTTGATTGCTACTATGCTTCAAGATATGGGGAAGAAGAAGATAAAAGAGGATGATCCCTTAGATAACTTTTTTGAAATCTTATATGTACCTAAACTTTTTTACGACAATAATGTTTCTAATTCTTTTGTTAATAAGATGAACAATTTTGCTTATTTTTGTGATGTCTCATTTAATTTCATAATTTATAATGATAATCACGACACACATAATATGTTTGACATTAATTCAATTAATACTACCTCATTTAATATTGGTACCAATGAAAACTTTAAAGAAATCTTAGTTGTATATGATGCAACTCTTAAAAAAAGGATAAAATTTGAGAGAATGATTAAAAAAATGAAAAAGTCTTTGCTTGGACCTATGAATATATGTCTGGGGTGGATAGGAAAATAGTTGAACAAGCAATTCATAGTTACCCAGAAGTAAAACTGGTAAAGTAGAAGTTAAGGAGAATGAGGCTAGAATAGGCAAAGAAAATAAAAGAAGAAGTACATAAACAAAATAAAGCCAAGTTTTTAGAGGAAGTGTAGTATCTAACTTGGTTAGCTAACATAGTACCTATCACTAAGAAAGATGGTAGAGTCAGGATGTGTATAGATTATAAAGATCTAAATAAGGCCTGCCTAAAAGGATGATTTTCCATTGTAACACATAGATGTTCTGGTTGATAGTGCATCAATATGTAAAATGTACAACTTTGTCAATAGATTTGCCAAATACAACCTGATTCCAAACAATATAGCAGACAAAATAAAAATTGCCTTTATCAATGAATGGGGAACTTTCTGCTATAGACTTACGTCTTTTAGGTTGAAAGATGCTGGAGCCACTTATTAGAGGATGACCATGAGAATTTTGCATGACCAAATTCACAAAGAAGTAGAAGTGTATATTGATGACATGATAATCAAATCCACTACAAAGGAAGGACATTGTAAGGCACTTGAAAAATTCTTTCAGTGGATTAATAAGTACAATCTACATCTAATCCCAAAGAAATCTGTTTTTAGGGCAACTTTAGGTAAGCTCTTAGGGTATATAGTAAGTTAGATAGGGATTGAGGTAGACCTTAATAAAGTAAAAGCTATAAGAGAGATGCTAGTTCCAAAGAAGGAGAAAGAGATACAAGGATTTTTAGGTAGAATATAGTACACAATAGCTTTACAGTCAAGCTCACCACCATATATGAGCCCATTTTTATGCTTTAAAGAAAGAACCTACCAATCAAATGGAAATATGATTGTTGGAAGGCTTTTGACACAATAAGGGAATATCTACTAAATCCACTAGTTTTACAACCACAAGAGAAATGGGAAGCCATTAATTCTTTATCTACCTATTAAAGAAAGCTTAATGGGAGTTATGGTAGCATAAAAGGATGAGTTTGGGATTGAATTTGCAATTTACTACTTGAGCAAGAAGTTTCTTCCTTAGAAGGCTAAGTATATAATAGTTGAAAAGATTTTTCTAGTAGTAGTATAGGCTTCAAAAAAACTAAGGCATTACTTTCAATCATATACACTACAAGGAGTATCAAAACAAAATCCTCTAATGTATCTTCACATAGCTTTATCTTTGATAGGAAGAATGAGTAAATGGCTTTTTCTACTACAAGAATTTTGCATTCAATACATCATAAGAAAGATTATAAAAAGGTGTGTAGTTGTAGAGTTCCTAGATAGTAATGAACTAGAAAGTGAGTCATAGGAATTTGAATTCCCAAATGAGAATCTAATCTTAATTATAGTCCAAGGGTGGCAGATGTACTTCAACAGAGCACTAAATAGCAAAGGAGCAAGAGTAAGAATAATTCTTATAACCCTTAGATGAGAAAAGTTAGCATTTGCTAGAATGTTAAGTTACAATGTTAGAAATAACATGGCAAAATTTCAAGCTTGCCTTTTTAGGCTCAAAGAATTATTAGCTCTCGGTGTAATGACAGTTGAGGTATTTGGGGATCCTTGGTAGTGTATCAAACTAATGAAGAATGGACCATTCGAGAAGAGAAATTAATGCCTTATGCATATCATTTAAGATCTATCAATAGATAGTTTGAAATATATACCTTTTATTGTGTTCCTAGAGATAAAAATTGGCTAGTGGATGCATTAGTCACCTTGGTTTCTATATGGGATAATCAAGAAGGGATAGTCATGAAACCAGTACTTATCTCCAGTTCAAAAAAACCTTGTTATAAGATAGAGTAGATAATGTAGGTAGAATAGGAAGAAGATAAATTATGGTTTTGTGATGTCCAAAATTTCCTGGAGAAATTAGTCTTTCTCGAAAAAGCTATAGACAGAGATAAAATGCTATTAAGGAAGCTATCAACTTAGTTTATCAGCGTAGATAAGGTTATATATGAAAGGTAAGTAGATGTTCTTTAAGTTAATTACTTAAATGAGAAAGATGTGAAAGGGTTATGGAAGAGATACATGTAGGGTCTTGTGGTAGACACATGAATAGTTTAGAGTTAGCTAAAAATATCATATGCCAAGGGTTCTTTTGGCTTACTATAAATTGTGACTTTTTGAAGTATGTATAAAAGTGTCATAATAGTACTATAAGGACTTAAAACATGTTATAGTAGTATAATAATCTACCATTTCATTGGCTATTTGATGCTTAAGGGGTAGACATATTTAGTGAGATACATCTAATAACCTTAAATGGGATCATTTCATTTTGGTAGTCATCGACTATTTCTCAAAGTGGATCGAAGCAAAATCCTTTAAGAAGATAGGAGTAAAGGAGATGACTAGATTTATAGAGTGGAATCTGATATGTGGATATGTCATTCTGCAACACATGGTTTCAGATAACAGTGTCCAATTTTAGGATAAAACAAAGGCAGTATTACAAAAATACAAGATACAACACAATAAATCCTCTCTTTATAGACTACAAGCCAATAGAGTGGTTGAAGTGGCGAATAAAAACATTAAGAAGATCCTAGCTAAGATAATTATAACTAACAAGGATTGGGCTAAGAGACTCTTATCTACTCTTTAGGGATATAGGACTATTATTTGGACTTTAATGGGTGTTACACCATTTTTCTTGGAATATGGGTCATATGCCATACTTCTAGTAGAGGTTGAACTCCAGTCATTTAGATTGGCTATAGAAGCAAAGATTCTTGAAGCAACTTGTGTAGAGTAAAGGTTTCAGCAATTGAACTTGTTAAATGAGAATCAATTATGGGCTAATTATCATAATTAAGTTTATTAAAAAAGGATAACATGAGCTTTTAGTAAAAGTGTGAAGAATTAGAAGCTGAAAGAAGAGGGATAGGTACTCAAATAGATAAGACTAGGTCTAACTAATCCGAGGGGAAGTTCAAACTAATTAGGAAGGACTATTCATCTTGAAGCAATTATTGCCAAAGGGTGTTGTAATCCTTATTTATTATGAAAGAAATGAGTTCAAGGAAGCTATAAACATGGATAGCTTAAAACGGCTTTATAGCTAAAGACCAATAAAAGAGAAAAAGAAGAGAAAAATAGCCTTATAGGTAAAAAAATTGAAAAATGGCAACCTTACTAAAAATGGGTACCCTAATAAGTTGAAAACTAAAAAAAGGAATCCTATACAATAATTAGGGGCTGAAAGAAAATAGTTAATCAAGAAATCCTATAAGGGCTAAGACATAATTGAGATTTCCCTTTATTAAATGAGGCAATGTGTTATTGCATTAATGTCATCTTATGATTATCATAAAATGCCATTATGATGTAAGTAGATAAGACCATTTTTATAAGCACAATTAAGCATCTTATGGATTAAAGAGATAAATATATTTTTGGTATATTATTTTATATTTGAGTTTAAAAAATTAATAAAAGTACACACTTTTCAATTCCTCTACCTCTTATTTCCATTCTATGTCTTTAATAATCAAGATCAGTTATCCCTAAAAACTTGATCACCCAGTCCTTATATGGTTTAGAAGTCTAGAGCCTATAAGAAGCCTTGGGAGGAATTGTGCTCTTTAAGGGTAACTACTTTTACAAGTTATGATACCTAACAGTAAAGGTGATCAGCAAATCTCCCCTTCTGAATGACAGTAGGTGAGTAATGATATGCTAGGTCTCAAAAAACTACCGCAAACAATGGTTAGGGATATAAAATGTAACTTTGTATAAGCTGATTAGAGGTACATAACCTATAAAACCACTTTGTTATACATACCATAAAGAAATCCATAGGTTCATGATTTATGCTTTCATCAGTGCTAGCATTCATCCAAATGACCTATTGCTCCATATTCTAAAAATGGTGTATAACAACATGAGGTAGTAAATGCTTCAAACTATAGGACCTAAGAACATGAGGGAGAGGATTATCCAATAGGCCAAGCTTCTCCTACAACTAGATATAAAAAAATTATGTTAGGAATGAAAACTAGAAAAAGAATTGCTAAGCAAAAGCCAAGCTAAGGGTATGATGAAAACCTAGAAATAACATTTTATCCTTAAAAAGACTATTAGGAATGAAAACTTGGAAAAGCTTTTTTAAAAAAATGCAAAATAGAGAATAGGGCAAAAACTCATAAATGGCATTCTATTTGAAAAAAAGAAGAAAAAAACCTAAAGCAAAATTGGGCTCCCATAAAAAAAAACTAGCTTTACTATACTACACGGCATCTTCTCCCTTGATAGTCTCAACAAAGATTAGGGGGAAAGGGTTCAAGCCTTTTATTAGGTCATTTATCATATTGAATAACTTATAGTCTCCAAAGTGGCCTTTAAAAGTAACTGTAAGATACTTGGAGAAAGAGATGAATAAGTATACATCTATATGAAAGGATAGGATTTCCGTATAACCATCAGCATATGTTAGTAGGGAATTTAGAGACTTATGCTCTCTTCTTGGGACTTATCTAGCAATTAGAGAAAGAAATATCCTGAGTGCATCAGTCACCTCATACGGGGTAGTAGCAAATGTAGTTGGGATAGCATGCTAGTGTATAAGATGAATAGGACACCGTTAGAATTGTAGCGAACTCTTCAGCTAAAAGGCATAATTCTTAATGAGAAAATTAAAAAATGTGAAATTGCAGGTCCCAAAAATGGGTGTTAGCCTTTAAAAAAGTCAAATAAATTCTGACCTATAGGCTAGGGATAAAAAATGGCCATTTTATACTACAAAATGACCGTTTTGGTGTAAAAATAGTAGTTTCATATGCATTATGTCCAATATGGTCATTTCAGTAGCATCCAAAATGGCTATTTTGCTCTTTGGTGAAATAACCATTTTCATTTCCAAAATGGCTATTTCAACGAGTCCAAAATGGCTGTTTTCCATGTTGTTTGTAAAAGGTCCATTTTTTCATTTTTCATTCTTCAGTTCTATTTTTACCCTTAGCCTTTAATTTTCTAGAAAAAAAAAAGGCAAAAAGAAACTGCCTCCATGTCAATAACATAGTCAGGTATGTCACTAACTAGTCTCAATGCATGTCGTAGTACCAAAATGGTTATATGCTAAAAAACTCGAGAGATTGCATTGCCTAGCATCGATTACCTTCATAAAGAGCCATTATTTTTGTACAAGCATATTGCGGGACCTAGGAGCACTTCCCAAAGCATACCAATTGCTAGCATTAATGGGCTAGTGAGATTTTTACACACAGTGCCATGCTAGTATCCTGAGGTAGCATTTCAATTCCTCAGCACCCTGTGGTACAACTAGGCCTATCCTTTAAGACATAAAAAGGCATAAAGGCATAAAAATATGATAACTAGGGGCAATTTTAATACTATTTAATGTCCAACATCACAAATGCCACATTAATAACAGTCCACCCACTATTTGCTCAATTACAGGGGACAAGGACAGTGACACATGATCCACAAAAAATGAAAAGTTTATCTAAACAAATTTATCATGGTCAGGTGTAATGGCTAGCCCTATCTTAGCTAATAACAGCTTTAAGTGCAATGAATTTAACACTACCCAGATCACATTAACTTCGAGTGTAATGTCTCTACCACTACCTAAATCATGTCACCTTCAAATGCAATGTCTCTAGCACTATTAAAAGGAAAAAAACTAACTTTAGGGGTAATATCTCTAAGCACTACCTGAAACATATGAACTTTATATGCAATGTCTCCATCATTATCTGAAGAAAAAAATCAACTTCGATTGTAATGTCTCCAAACACTAACTAAACCAAATTAACCTTAGATACAATGTCTCCAACAGTGACTGAAATAAAAAAATCAACTTAAGGTGCAATTTATCCAAGCACTCTTTACACCAAACCAACATTAGATGCAATGTCTCAAGCACTATCTCAAGGAAAAAAAATCAACTTTAGTTGTAATGTCTCTAAGCACTAACTAAACTAAATAAACTTTAGATGCAATGTCTCTAGCATTGTCTCAAGGAAAAAATCAACTTTAGTTGTAATATCGCTAAGCACTGCCTAAACCAAATCAACTTTGGATGTAATATATCTAATACTGTTTGTGGAAAAATCAACAGTGGGTGTAATGTCTTTAAGCACTCACCAAAATATTATGAGATCATTTACAAAAAGGGTTACCCTAAGAGGTATGGATCTCTTTCTTTCTAAACTTTTGGTTACCCACACATTCTGTAGTCACCTCCCTAAATTTGAGAGCAGCTGTAGACATTGGGTTTATAGGGCTCCAATGTTAAAATTGCCTAATGATGAAAAAAGGACTAAATTTTGATAAATAAGGATGCTAGCATCAAAGTTAAAGATCTCAAAGTTTTTTTTCAAATTATAATTAATTTTTCAATAAAGTCTTTGCCTGACCTAAAAATCTCATAGTGCTATTCGAATTGTGAGAGCCTGTGCCTTAGCCCACCACAGTTCCCATAAAGGTGTGAGGAGTGGAAGACCCTATAGTATGGAGCATTTGAAAAGGAAATAATGTTTTAAAGTTGAAAAAAATTGCATTTTACAAGCTTTAGATCGTTAAAGGAAAAATTACATCATTTTAACTCAAAAAGACCTTTTTTAGCTTAGCCGTTTGAACATTAAAATGGCTATTTTCTACTTCCTTGAAATGGCAATTTTGTCCTTAAAAAATGAAGTGTTTTTCTAAAGAGGTAGAATCTGTACAGGACTCTTTGTTAGGTGAAACAACTATTTGAATCTCTAAAATGGCTGTTTCAAGGCTAAAACTGCAATTTCACTAACCTAAAATGGTCATTTTAGGCATTGATCCATATATATAAAAGGAGAACCCTATATCAGTCTTAGGGGTTAACTTTTATCAATAAGTGCGCACCTAAAAGTGCAAAAACACTTTCTAAATGCTATTTTCATTATTTCATAAGGTTTTTCCACAATATATTTATCTTTTTGGAGATTTTTCCTAGCGGAAATTATGCATGGTGGGTCAGCTAATTCTTTTCATTCTCTTTTTATTTCTCTTAGCCATCTACCAGTTAGATGTGATAACTTATCACCTATGTTTTTATTATTGTTGTTGTATTTATTTAATTATTTATTTCATCTTTTTATTTTATTCTTTAGACTAATACTATGTTTTATTGTAATCCAAGTTGTTTGATCTACTAAGATTAATTTAACCTTTCTTTTTTCCCTTTCATCAAACATCAATGAAGTAGTTATTTACCATTCCTTTATTTTTATTTCTTTTTATTTCTCATTTTCCTTATTGTTCTCTTTACATCCTTATTATTTTCTTTATTGTTATTTAATTTTTTTATTTTAATAATTTTTAC
>CANXYI012179573.1:0-12327 GCA_948208565.1 Hura crepitans | reverse complement strand
ATGTCTCATTGGTATAAGATTTCTCACTTTTCTCTGTCGTATCATTTAAGCTACATTCTATTAGTTAGATTGAGGCATGCAACCTTTTATATTCCTCATTGAATTTAGAGGTAGTTTAGTTTAAAAGAGTAAATCCCTTTCGAACCTTTAGGCTTTCAAGGTGGATGCTTGACATAGCATTTTTTGTATTCTTATCCTAGCTTGTGGAAACATCATTCTACACTAAAGAATGTGCTTGATCATAAAGCTAATGATACAAGTTGCATGACCATTCAAGGATTAGATTACCAATACATCAAGAGACAATAAGACAACTTTGTTGAGGAAAAAAATGAAGATACATCATTTACGTCTAGAAAGAAAATTTGTATTTAGACTTTTTAAAGTTCAATTATTTGTAGGATTTTTTTGCTAAAAGGTAATTTGCACACCAGTGATCATGACTAAACATTTCTAACATTAATTACATTAGGACTAACCTGCTTAAGCTTGGTAAATATATTAATTGCCATTTAATAATACTACCATTATTAATTAACCTTTACAAGTTTTCTTGATTGAATATTTTCTCTCTATTCCCTTAACTTTTACATGAAATTCCTCACTTTTTTAACAAAAATATTTCTTTAGTCTGTCCATGTTCACGAGTTTTGAAAACTCGTTGCCTTCTAAATCTAAAATTTTGATGCCCCCATGCTTAAGTACTTTCTTCACCATGTATGGGCCTTCCCAATTAGGCTTGAACTTTCCCCTAAGATCTATTAGTAAAGGCCTAATTTGTTTTAAGACAAGATCACCTTCCTGAATAGAACTTGGATTAACTTTCTTGTTATAGGCCCTAGTAAGATTCTTTTGATACAGTTGCATGTGATATAAAGCTTTTATTCATTTCTCATCAACTAACACCAACTATTCATGTCTAACCTTCCAATAATATCTTATTCTCATGATCTTTTTTGCTAAATTTCTCCCATTCATATGTGGACCACAAATGCCTTGATGTACCTTTGCTAGTATCTTTAGAGCTTTTACTTCATCTATACATTTGAGTTAAACATCATCATAATGCCTTTTATTCAGCATCCCTTAAAAGGAAATGAACTAAGTGGATAGCTTTCATAGTACTTTCTTATCCTTTTTAGTTGCATAATCTGGATATTCCTCTATCTCTAAGTATATTTGAATTAATTGATACCAAGGTATCTCATGGTTTATCCCTACTTCATTTGTGCTAACTATGCCCATGTATGTTGGATACTTTAGCTTAGTGAAATACATTGGCTTGAGCATGTCATTCTTAGTGAAATTAGCTTATATATATATATATATATATATATATATATATATATATATACACACACACACACACACACACACACACACACACATATACACACATTGCCAAAGTATGGATTACCTAATTTTGCTTTCTTGGAATGTGGTGGAAGGTATATCTATCAAATGCTTCCGACAAATCTATGATTATTTTGACTTACTTACTGAGCTTCTCATCTTTAACTTCTTAATTACACTTCACCTATTGTATTACCAATATAGAATCCTTATATGCATCGATTGTGTTTTCACCTAGTAGGAATAAAGTCTCGATGCCATGGATACATGCTTCATTCTTAATTATTGTAAAGATTATGATATTTTTACCATGAATGAGAGTGGTTAGTGGAGTTGCCACCTAGCCTCTACACTAAGAGCTCTAATCTTCTACACCAGAAAGGTTCGAAATTCAAATCTTATTTATGCCCCAATAATATGCCTTTCAATTTATATTGTAACATTTATCAATCTCTTATCAAGCAAGCATGCATTATATTTAAACATCTATATCACCTTTGCATGTATAAAAATAAATTGTAGTATTTAAAGCATACAACAAGGTATATTATACATCCAAAAATTGGGTCATTCATTTAGTTATGATATGACCTGATAATTACCCATAATTCTATAGGAATTGGCGGTAATTATCAACTCCCATCTCTAGGAGATTGGCCTTTTAAAATTCATTTTTATATGACTTTTGATTAGGAAAACTCAAATATATTTTATTATGAAAATGCCAATTAATTATGTAGAAAATCATTTGATGTGAAAGTTAAGCAATTGGCAAGTAAAACAAGTTGTTTACTAATTATTGCAACCTAAAATAAACTAAGAGATATAATAAGTACAAAACCAAAAGAAATAAAGTAAAGCACTTGAATGGTCCTGTCTATACATCGTTTAGTCTATGCAGACTATATGTAGCTTTGGCTAATGTCTGTGCGTACTACTACTTATAAGAGATATTATATCCGTCTAGACCTCTACTCTAATGAGAAAAAGTTACTTGCATATAACTCAAAAGAAGAGGTTACGATACCATATAAAAGATTCATATGAACACATAAGGAAGATAAGAAATAAATACATGTTAAAATTGGAAATCAAAATATATGTCTATGTGGACTACGTTCCTTATGAGAGGGAGTCCATGCAGACTTCTAAGATAGAATACACAAGTACATTCGTACGGACTATGTCCCTTGTGAGAGGTAGTCCATGTAGACTAAGCAACAATTTCAGTATGTCAACCATATACATATCATAGGATATAATATATACACAACATGATAAAATCATAGGATTATGCCAATATAATAAGTAGAATACATTAGAATAGAATAAAACAACTAAGACACTATTATTGATTATAAGTCCATACGGACTACAAATTATGTATATACCAATAAAGTTAATCCGTGCAGACTTTAACAAGCTTATATATAGGTCCATGTGATTAGAATAAAAATTACAAAATGATTATAATATATAAGCAATCAATTTTACAATATACAATAATTTAAAATGGCGACCTACTCCTATGAACAAAGTGGGGATTACATAGAATCACCTCACTTATGATCAATCCTTAGAGATCATAAGTCTATGAAAATAACAAGAATATATACAATGAGGGGCCTTAAATCTTACCCTTGTAAATGGACTTTAAGCAATAATGCAAAAGGTAGTTATTTAAAAGAGTAGAATTTCGAGTGTGGGCTACTAGGACTAATAGAGCAATTCCTCTTTGGAGTTCTCACTTGAACTCACAAATGGGTTTATTAGATGCTATGATTTTGATTCTCAGCCTCCTTTGAGCTTCTTGAGACTTCTCTCATTGGCTCTTCTATATTCCCCTAATTCATACCCCAAAGTGGGTATTTATAGTTTTAAGGTTTAAGATATTTCGTCTAGAGGTAGTAAAATCCCTTTAGGACTAAGATTTAATGCCAGAATAAGAATCCTATGCTTCTAAAAGTTTTACATCGACAAGTCTTTATAGACCTAAGTTATGGGCTTTCCCATCAATCAATGGGCTTTGGGCCAAATTAGAGTTAGTCCATGTAGACTTTGGGCTTTAGGCTCAATTGGCCTAGGCTAGCTATGATGCAGACCTCATAGCATTAATTTCGGGCATACTTGTGCCATGTTAGTTTATGGGGACTTAGGTTTTAAGTTGCTTGCCTTATTGCTTAAGCTAATCTCTAGTTACCATCATAGGCCAAAAAGTGAGGTGTCTACAATGACATTATTGGTGGCCGAAAAGTCTAGCTTTCTTGCAAAAAACATATGTTCTTTTTCTAAGCTAATTACTAATGCCCTCGCACTTACACCTTTTTGATTAACTACTCCATTAAAATACATTTTCCATCCCTCCAAGAATATTGCCCCTAAGTATTCATCCAGAAAATTAAATTCCACCTCATAGCTTTCAATCAGTTATTCCATTAAAAAGGCTACTATTGCCTATCCTTTAATGGTTTTCTTCGTCACATAGGAGATGTCAAACTTTTCTAATAATAAAATCCACTTGCCTATTTTACCTACTAGTGATAGTGTTTTTTATAGATATTATAGGGGATCATGTCTAGCTACTACCTCTACTCTATATGATTGGAAGTTGTGGTGAAGCTTCTTAGAGACCCAAATCACTCCTAAGAATATCTTTTCCACCTTCACATATTTCTACTTATATGGGAGTAGTTTCTTACTCAAGTAATACATTGCATATTCTACCTTAAACTCATCTATTTGTCTAATAAGGGCCCTAATGGAATTCTCTTCTATTGCAAGGTACAAGATTAAGGATTTTCTTAGCATAGATGGCTTTAAGACAAGTGGGTTGATCAGGCACTTTTTAATGGCCTTAAATGCTTTTTGACAATCATTGTTCCATTCACAAGGTTAGTTCTTCCATAAAAGTTTAAATATGGGTTGGCAAACAGATGTGAGCTTGGCTATGAATCAACTGATATATTGTTGCTTTCCTAAGAACCTTTAAACCTCTTTTTCTATCTAAAGAGCAAGAATTTCTAGAATTGCCTTTACTTTGTCAAAATCTATTTTGATTTCATTCTTACTGACCATGAATCCCAATAACTTTCTTGATGTTACCTTGAAAATGCATTTCTTAGGGTTAAGTCTCATGTTAAACCAGTCTAACCTTTGAAAGAACTTTTCCAAGGCCTTAAAAATGTCCTTCTCTTTTCGTTGAATTGACCATCATGTCATCCATATAGATTTTTACTTCTTTATGCATCATGTTAGGAAAGTGTTTAGTGGCCATTCTTCGATACATCACTCCCACATTTTTTAATCAGAAATGCATCACCTTTTAACAATATGTCCCTAATTCTATTATGAAATTTGTCTTGTATTGGTCTATCACCTTCATGAGAATCTTGTTACACTCTGAGAACCCATCTATGGAAGAGTACATGGCCACCATAGCTGCACTGTCAATTAGTACATTGATATAAGGCAAATGGAAGTCATCTTTAGGGCATGTTATGTTTAGGTCTTGATAGTTGACGCATATCCTAACCCTTTATCTTTCTTTGGTATGGGGACAATGTTGGCTAACCAAGTATAGAAGACTATTTCTTCTATGAATTTGGCTTATAAGAGCTTAATGACTTCTTGTTTGACTTTTTTGGCCCAGTCTAATCTCATTCTTCTTAGCTTTTGGTGAACTAGGGTAATTTGCTCATAAGTTAAAATTGAATGTTTGGCTACCTCTCGATCGATACTAGGTATGTCTTCTTAATTTTATGCAAATATTTTTTCATAATTTTTTAATAATCTCTTAAAATTTTCCCTTTCCTCAATGGCAGTATCATGGGCAATTAATCCATTTTTAGGTTATTCATTTATGCTAAGATTAAATGGATTAGTTTTAATGGAATTGATGTAAAAAATGCTTATGTAATAATCATTAGAATGCATGCTATTATTAGGAAAAACATCATGCAAATAAGCAAACTCATTGTTCACTTCAAAGAGGTTGAACAAATACAATTCATCGAAAAGCAAATTATCATCTAGATCAGGCACATTTTCTGATATGGTTGGATAGATTTCTTTAGTTGCCATAAAGGTTAGAAAAATCTCTTCCTCCCATTGTTGGACACTCTTCAAGCTTCTTAATTCCCAATCCATAATGTTTATGAATATCTCAAACCCAAGCTTATAACAATCGGATATCACTATTGGTTTTGGGGTCCCATCGTACTTGGTCTTCCCTTATTTTACAAAGTGATCTCTTAGACTATTCCCTTTCTGCTTATAGTTGTCTCTTAGACTTAGGTTAGACCTTAATCCTTTAGTTTCTTTCTAGCTCTTAATCTGTAATGGTTTTGTTATCCCTTGAAGGTTCTTACAATGCTAGGTTCTAATAAGTGTAGACACTGGGTCTATGGGGCTCCTATGTTTGGTTTGCCAAATGATGATGAAAAGGAGAAAAATCTTAATAAAAAGGGTTTTTTTATGTCCAAATTGAAGATCTCAAAATTTTCTTTTAAAAAAAGGTCAAAACGGCCATTTTCCAAAGGAAAATGGCAGTTTTGGAAAAATGGGTAGTTTTTGCGAGGGAACGGCCATTCTCAAGCCAAAACGAGCCGTTTCCATGAAGAAACAGCCATTATCAGGCCATAACAGCCAAAATAGCCATTTTGACTATTTTCACCAAAACGGCCATTTTGCTTGCTAAAATGGTCGTTTTGGTCGTTTTGAGCTGAAAACGGTCATTTTCATTCAAAAATAGTCATTTTCAGCCTTAGGAACTGTGTATAAAAGGGAAATTATTTTTTCCTTAGTGAGGTTGATCATTTTGAGGAGAGAGAAAATACACTAAAAAGGCAAAAATACACTCTTTCAACACCTTTTTTGGATTTTCTAAAGATTTAAGCACAATTTTTCGATCCGATCGAGATATTTTCTGAAGGCAAATATACTCGGTCTGTCAACTGATCCATTTTTCTATTGTTTTCATTTTTCTTTCTATTTTATCCACCTACCAATTAGATGTGACAATTTATTTGGGCAATATTTCTTACATTTGTGGGACTGCTCATTTTTATTTTATTTCTGTCTACCCATCTATTTTTGCTTTACATACAAATATATTATTTCTGTCATTTTTACTTTTTCATTTTTCTTTCTGCTTTATTCATCAACTAGTTAGATGTGATAATTTATTTGTGCAATATTTTTTATATTTGTGTGACTATCCATTTTTTATTTTATTCTTGTATGTTTATCTATTTTTGCTTCGCATACTAATATTTTATTTTTATTTTTGTTGTTGTGATGCGAGTTGTTTGATTACTTGGGATCTGACTATTATATTTTTTGCCACCTCATTATATCTCAGTGAAGTAATCTTTTAATGATCCATTATTTTCTGCTATCTATTTTGTTCTGTGTTTTGTGTGTTTTTGTGCTGATTTCTTTTATTATCGCCTATTTATGGTGAGATTGTATTTTAGGTGTCCCAAAATATAATTTTATTTTATTATTTATTCGGTTAGGATGTATTTTAGGTAATTGCCATGTGATATATTTTTATTCTCGAATTATTTCCCTATATATTCTATGATGCTATAATAATTAGAAAATGATTTTTCATGCGATTGGAAAAATAACTGAAATATAGTTATTCAATTAATTGGTGTTTTACTAATAAAATGGGCTTTGATTTTTCTTAATAAAAGCCACAATAATAAAAATCATTTCCTAAAATTGACATGTGAGAACCAAAGTTCTCAAATTAAATCCATCACCCGATTTTATGTATGATGTTTTCAATCTCAATCCCGAATGTTCCATGAATGCCGCATTAGGTAGAAAAAATTATTTTTGCACTTTAAAAATGAATAATAATCAAAAATCATATTTACACACAATAAATTGGTGTTTTACTAATAAAATAAATTCTAATTTTGTCTTAATAAAAGTTACAATGATAAAATCCGTTTTCTAAAATCAACATGCGAGAGCCAAAGTTCTCAAACCAATCATCCAATTTTAATAAAAATCACTGCAATAAGATTTATTTATTAAAATTAGCATACAAGAACTAAAGTTCTCAAAACAATCAACTGCCCGATTTCATCTATGATATTTCAAATCCAAGAACCTATTTATTTTTCTATAAATATATTTTGCAATTCCTCATACATGAATATGTGATTTATTTTAATTGTAAAATATCACTTGAGAAAAAGAATAATATTATAAATTCAAACAAAATTTCTGTATTAATTTAGGGTATAAATAAGAGTAAGGTTCTAAATCGCTTTGGTTTTGGCCCTACAAGGTATTTCCTGACTTCGATCAGGTGGCGACTCCTACCTTGTGGTGCCCAACTCGCTCCTCCTAGGCTAATCAAATAAGAGTGGCTTTAAATTTCTCTAGCTTCCTTCTCATCTTTCGAGACTCCAAGAAGGAGGCCTAGGTCGAGTCTTTAGCTGCTTTGATTTGACTAGCCTAAGGAAAAATAAAGGGACATAAATAGTGGCAACTCTACTAGGGACACCATGAGACCGTCCTTTAAAAGTACCTAAAATTAATATAGAAATTCATATTTTGAATTTATGATGTTATTCCTTTTCGAAATTGCATCACATGTTAGAGCTTAGAATGAGTTAGGAGTCCCTTTTATACCCTAATGTCATTTTGAAGCATGAACCCAATTTTACTCAAATTAAAAGATTGTTAAAGGTGGCATCAAATCCAAGCCTCATGCCTATAAGGTATATGAAATAGTGAACCAATCGGTCATATGCTCATGACGAGATAGACCCATTGTGGAGGGACCATGCTTAGATGACCATTACTAGTGTGACTAAACCATGAGCCCATGTAATGACCAATAGCAATTTCCCTTAGGTACCCCGGTTAATTATGCATTGTAAGCTATGTGGGCCAATATACGTGAAATATAACTTAGTCATCTTGAAATGCCATTGAACCCATTGGACCTTTTCTAACTAAAATGGGCTAGACCTTATATTTTGACTTGATTGAACATATACAACGTATATGGGCCAAATATTTTGCATGCGCTCTTTTATATGAGAGAAATAATGCTCAACTACCTATCATTCATTATTTAAACCTGTCGGGGCCCCCAACGTCCCACAAGTATGCCCTCCTAGGAAAAAGCATGAGACCTTATGTGTGGGAAGTGATAAAATTGGGAGGCTCTTGCTTGTGATTATTGTTGTACACATCAGCATACATCAGTATTTCCTACATTCATGCGCATTCTCATTCCATCATTTCTAACCCTTTGTCTTATAGCCATCATAGATCCTTGAGCTGCTTAGGTACGAGGGATAGATAGAAGGATATCTAGACAAAAATTTACCTCTACCACTCATGATCTGACAAACATGGTAGGGTAAGATGAAAAGTAGTTCCTCTACTCTGAATTTTGAAGCTAGAATGGACTAGAAATTTGAGGAGTTTGAGAAAAGGATGATGGCCATGATTTCAAAGGCAATTGTTGAGGTTGTTCTTACTACTAGTTCACTGCCACATGCTAAAAACATAACAGCCACACCTATTAGAAAGACTGTTGCTACCTCTAAGGGAATTGGCACAGGGAAACAAGTTATAAGAGTTTGGGGGGAAAAGATAAAAAGGTTGAATACTTTAATCCAAAGTATGACTTTTGTGAAGACTTGATTGGACCTTAAAAGTTTAAAGATGTTGTCAGAAAGAAGTTGCAGCAAAAAATGGAGGTAATGGCCAGACTCATTTCTATAGGTAAAGGAATATACCCTAAGGAGCTTACCTTAGAATCTGAAGAGATTTTACCTTCCAAATTCAAAATGCCTAAATTGCCTAAGTTTGATAGGACCTCTAATCTAAGAGCCCATATTAAGTAATATGCCACAGTCATGAGAGTCACTGAGCTTAGCACAAAATAGAAGGTGGCTTATTTCAACCTGACACTATAAGGGAAAGAAATTGATTGGTATCACAAGTTAGAAAAGAAAGTGAAGGAGGATTACAGCAAGATCATGGAAACTTTTATTAACCAATATAATTGCAGTATTCACATAGAGGTTACCATGAAAGACCTCGAGTTGCTTAAACAAAAATTCAATGAGACCTTTGTAGAGTACTTGTCAAGATAAAGGTCTAAAGTTCTAGAAATAAGGAGGAAGCCGAAAACATCAGACTAGATCAGCATGTTTATCAAGAATGCTAACCCATACTTGAAAGATGGCTTAAAAGCCAAAGGGCTAGAAGATTGGGAATCATTGAAAGATATAGCTATAAACCTAAAAGAGGAGCATAATGAGCAAAAAAAGAGCTCAAGAGGGTTCGACAATTGAAGGAATTAAGGTACTAGGAATGTGAGTGGAATATGTTTTAGTGAACTAATTTTGGTCAGACTGCTAAAGTATCTACTATAGCAAGGCACTACTCAAACATGGGCAAGCCATTATCTTGGTGTCTGAAGCGGTTCCAAAAAAAAGGGAAGCTCTAATCTCTTCTTTTTAGACTTTCTAGAAATGAAGGCCAGCCCTATCATAGATCAGACTTGTATTGCCAGTACCACCAGTATACAGGCCATAACACAGATAACTATCATACTTTAAGGGACAAAATTTAAGACTTGATCGATTTAAGACAAATACCTAATTCAGAGCAAAGACAGAAAGGTTAGGGTACTTATTCAAGGGTTGCTCCACCAGTCAATATGGTCAATTTAGGTTTGCCAGAATGGTATATGCTTCGAGACTTATACAGGAATGATTACCTGGCAATGAAAATGTAGCACCCCCTACTGGATTCCTAAATAAACCTAATAAGCAACGAACTTTCCGCTAGGTCACCCATCTTAAAATTTCCCCAATAGTAATTCGTTTAACTTTTACTAACTTCTATATAAATCGAGCTATCTGACTTCAAAACCAATTCTGTTAGTTCCTATGGTCCATGTAGGTTGGAATAATCATGCTTAGTCAATATAGAGGAAAGCTAATCATAAATAGTTATTACCTAAAAATCTGGCAACATAATGGCTACTCGAGTCCTATCCTAAAATTTAATCAGACCTATTAAACACTTCTATAGACTATTCATAACATCGAGACCTACCTGGTCCCCTAATTTCATCCTATCATCATCATCTAACACAAAACAAAACTCAAGCCTTAGGCCACAGATAAAACTATACAATAATGTAGAGCCTCAGACTCACACCAACATTAACATCATACATACATATTCATTCATCATGGAACATGCATAGAAATATTAAATTTACATAAGCAAGTTTCAATCACTTAATTATATTATATTCTTGAAGATCAAATACATTTTCCTACCAATTTCCCACTTAAGTATATAAATATCTAAATGTACATCAATTTAGCCAAAGTCTACACTTATATCCTCTGAACCACTATCATCATGCTTTATGAGGCAGGTCCCGCTGTTGTGTACCTACACACCAAAACTGGTATGCTGAGTATACAAGATACTCAGTGATGAATTTAAAGTAGTTTAATCATGGTGTAAGCTTATTTCTTACTTATGTAGTTAAAAATGTAATTTTTACTTCATTAAATAATTTAACTATTCATTAGGGTGCCAAATTACTAAAATACCCCTAAGGTATTGGTCTAGTCTAGAAATAACATTTTTGACTCAATTTAAATCAATTAAAGTGAGGACTAATACTTAATCCATGCAACTTTGGAAGAATTGCTTAATCTGTATTAAAAGTGGAAAACTACCAAAATACCATTTTATTATGTTTTTATTACTTCTCCTAAAATAGTTATTAATATCTGCTTGACTTTATCTCTCTAAGGTGTTTTTATGTCTTGAAGTAGTCTTCTTGCCTTTTATGTATGTATATTTACTTAAATTAGTTATTTAGACTAATCTGGCACATCCCTACGAAACGACTAGAATGCCTTTTAACTGGCAACTTATTAAAGCTGAGGAAACACTGTTCTATTATACTTAATCTTCCTGTTCATAATCAGTCTGATTCTTTATTTGATTAAATTTTCTAGCCTGACTAGAAAGATGATACTTTAAAGCACTAGATCTAGAGGGATAATAACTAGTGCAGTGGTCCCCATTCTAGACCTATGCCGCTGCACTGGCATGTGTGCCATAATGGAGATCAACCATAGCCTCCCTAGACACAATAAAATAATTGAGTGGCATAATAGAGATCATCCCGTGGGCCTTCCTAACCACAAATAAAATAACTATCAAGAACTGGGTGACATAATAAAGATCAGTCTATAGACCTCTCCAGCCACCAATGAATATCTAAAATGACTAGGTTACATAATGGAGATCAGTCCATAGACCTCTTCAGCCACTAATAACTAGTAATTGCAAAACCCTAAGTTAACCAATCAACCCATCCAGTGGATGTCTAACCAATAGGCTAAGTAGCTCAATTTAACTTGATTTATTAACCAAAATTATTCTTATAATATTTAGGTCTCAAAAATAGACAGTTAAAAATTTGATCTTGTACTTTAAAATTTTATTTGGACTAGTATAGCCACTTTTTGGCTCTACTAGGCAAAATTTAGAAATAATTTTTAAGTCTATTGTTGCCAAAATATAAGGTATCTTATATTATAATTTATCAAAACATTTCCACTTTAAAACTTAATACTTTTTAGTCTAGTGATATTTTTGGTTCAAGTAAAGGTCCACTGGACAGTTATAGGTCATTTTAACCACTTTTGGAATCAATTTATTGGGACTATTTTAAGTCCGATTTCAATTCAATTCCCACTGTTCTTTTTAATATTTCACTAAGCACTAGGTCAATTATATCTAGGCCAAGTCTATGGCTAAAATCTAGGCAATAAAGCCAACTGAAGCTGGGCCAATTCCATAGCCAAAATCTAGGCAATAAAGCCACTATCACTAGGCCAAATCCATGGCCCAAATGTAAATCAATCTTAGCCTCTTAGAGGCATAAGAAAGGTTCCA
>CANXYI012179559.1:0-10391 GCA_948208565.1 Hura crepitans | reverse complement strand
GATATTATAAGTTGTATAATAATGACATTATGAAAGATTGATAATGAATTCTTTTTATGAATGACATTGCTATAATTGTAAGTATAAGGCATGAATTAAGTTTAAATGCAAGTTATGTGATTTTTATGTCATTATTTAACTATTGCTTGGTTATGTATTATTTTAACAATCATGGAATATACATATGGAAATAATTATGGATGTTAATTAGAATTGTTAATAAAATGGCATCATGCATGATTCAATTTGATTTCACCACTAAGCAAAATGCTTAGCACATCAATGTATTTACGATATGTAGGTTAGAAGAACAAGTGAGCCTAAGCTTCGGGACATCAAGACACAGAAGAGAAAGCCATTATTTTGGTATCTTTTTTATGTATGTAATTATGTTGTGTAATGAATAGACATAGAAAGGCACTCTTAGTATAGATGTAAATAGTCTTGAGCCTAAACTGCAATATCTTGTAAATTAAGCTATGTATGGTTTATAAATCATATTTTAAACTATTTTGGAATATTTAATGCATGGTTGACATCTCTTCCTAAGGTTGAGACTGTGATGTTGGGAATGTTGATTTGGAGTTATTAGATGGATTACAGAGTTGAGTTTTGATTGAGATATATATGTATATATAGAAGTGTTTTTATTAATGTAGGTTACATAAAAAAAATTTGGGATAGTATCTAGTATAGCCATTATGCTATCAAAATTTGGCACGAGGTTTCCCAAATTGACTATGTAACTTGGTTTTAGAAAAGTTTTTTAAAATAAACATTTTTGACACTAAAGTACACCTAGTATCTTATTTTAAAATAATATTTATGTTATGAGTTCGAATAACATGTTATGTGTTACATACCTTAGTTGTGTCAAGTGACTACACTAGGTAAAGGGTGTCACATGCTTCTTCATCTCTTTTACATTTGGCACATAGATCTTATCATAATCATATAAATAACCATCACTCTTGATTTCATACTCAGTAGGCTTCTCCTTTTGGATAACACTAATCACGCTTATTAGCTTATGATCATCCTTCTAACAATCCTTTACTTGCTGCAACAAACTAGGCTTTACTTGCATCTCTACCAACAAAGCACCTTCATCACTCATAAGCTGTAATTTGATGTTCATGGATCTTATGGCTATAATGAACTTCTTGCTCACTCTACATTATCCTTTCCAGGATGATAATTAATCAAACAATCATAATCTTTGATTAATTCTATCTAACTACTCTATCTCAATTTTAGCTCTTTTTATGTCAAAAGATTCATCAAAATTTTATGGTCAGTGTAAACATAGCACTTCACTCCATAAAAATAGTGTCTCCAAATCTTCAGAGCAAAAATAGTAGCTATAAGCTCTAAATCCTGTGTAGGGTAGTTCTTCTTATATGTCTTCAGCTGTCGTGAAGCATAGTAACAACCATGCCATTTTGCATTAGAGCACAACTTAATCATTATGAGATGCATCACTATATATGGTGAAATACTTCTAAGAAACTAGTTAAACAAGAATTAGTGCTTCTATCAATATCGCTTTAAGCTTGTTAAAACTCTTTTAACATCTTTCCTTAATAGATGAGTTATAGGTGCTACTATCAAAGTGAAACCCTTAACAAACAATGTATAATACATTGCCAAACCAAGGAAACTCCTAATCTCTATGGTATTCCTAGGTGGCTTCTGCTCCATGACTGCCACAACCTTACTAGGATCAACACAAATTCCCTCTGTAGAAGCTATGTGCCCAAGAAAAGACACTACACTAAGCTAGAAATTACACTTACTAAGTATAGCATACAGCTTCTATCTCTTAGAATCTGTAAAACTATTCTCAAAATGTCATTCATGATCCTCTTTATGATTCAAATAAACTGGGATGTCATTTATGAAAACCACTACAAACTAGTCAAGATACTATCTGAACACATGGTTCATCAGATACATAAAAGTTACAAGAGCATTGGTAAGCCCTGAATGGCATTACCAAGAACTTATAGTGGCTATATCTCATTTTGAAAGCTATCTTTACCACATTAGACTCTTTCACCCGCAACTGGTAATAACTAGATCTCATATCTATCTTGGAAAACACTCTGGCTCCTCTTAGCTTATCGAACATATCATCTATCCATGGCAAAGGATGCTTGTTCTTAATGGTCACTTTATTCAACTATTGATAATTAGCATATAACCGAAGAGAACCATCATTCTTCTTAACAAATAGAACTGGCACTCTCTATGGTGACATTCTCAGTCTTATAAAGGCTTTATCAAGTAATTCTTAAAGTTAATTCTTCATCTCTTTTAACTCTACTAGAGCCATTCGATATGGAGCTATCAATACCAGACTAGTGCTAGGTAAAACATTAATACTAAATTTGAGTTCCCATTCTGGTGGCAAATTAGTCAACTCTTTAGAAAAAACATCCACAAACTCTAGTACTACCATTTTATGACTAGCATCTTTCTTATCTCTAAGGGTATCATTTATATGAGCTAGAAAGCTTGAAAACCCTTCTTCAATGTACACCTCACTGTCATAGTTGATATGATATTAGATAAAAAGTCTATCCTCTCACCCACAACTATAATGTAACACCCCTTGCCTATTCCTAAGGGAATTAGACAAGGAATTCTACTTCCCATTAGTCACCTATCCTTTTGTTTCCCTAGGTTTCATTCATTTAACACTTATGATATCATTTATTTTATTTATCCATTCCATGAGTTTCCTCGGTATTCCTATATAACCCTCTAATACTCAGTATATTTGACTAATAAACACATATTTTATGCCTATTATCCATTTTTACAGAAATTTGAGCAGCATAATGGCCACCTAGGGAAAAAATCAAAAATTTTGAATATACAAAAAACACTTATAAACTCATATTCAACTCTTTCACAATCTTCTAGACCCTTTTAGTCCCCCAATATCCATAACATCATAGCATAACACACAGAGCATTAAGCCTACATCATTTAGAAAATATATAGACATTTATATCATACCATGCAACCAACATTACATTCAGTCATAAAATTTACATACATATCCAATATTTACACTAACTAAGCCCAATCCCACTATACACAAGTGCCATACTAATAACCATCAAGTACATAAAAATTGCCCTCACAAAAATTAATATGTTACATTGCAAAGTACTTCTGAGGCTAGACTGCTACATTATCTATGACCTGTGCATTAAACCACTGATACACTGAGTACAAAACTCAGTGGTGAATTTAATGTAATAAGTGCATGAATACATATAATCATTCATCATACATGTTATGAACTCATTATGCAACACATATTTAATTTATTAAAATAAGATTAGTTTAATTAATATTCTTATTATTTAATTTCTAGTGACCAGGCAATTAATTAATTCTTCCCTATTTTTATCAAGTGATTGTCAGCTATACTTAAGGTCATAAATCCATTACTATTAATATTTATTATGTTCATTTCTATATTTAGGCCCATAGTAAAAAGACGACACTTAAAGGCACTGGATAAAAAAGGAATCTAGGCTATGTAGTAGCCCACATTTTGGACCTCGATAGCTACACCTACCTAGTGTAGTGGCCCCATCTTAGACATTAGTGGTTATACCCACCTATTGTAGCGGCCATTTTAGGACTTTGGTAGTTGTACCTACCTAGTGCAGTGGCCTACATCAGGACCTTGGTAGTTACACCTTCCTAATGTAGTGGCCCATATCAGGACCTTGGTAGTTATACCTCAGGACCTTGCTAGCTACACCTACCTAGTGCAATGGCCTAATATTAAGACCTCGATAGCTGAACCTACCTAGTGTAGTGGCCCACATTAGGACCTCGATGGCTGTATCTACTTACACAATCAGATAAGCAATAGCCTAGGATGCTAATAGCCCTAGCAATTGCTAACTCCCTAGTTAACCAGTTAACACATCTAGTGTGTGTCTAAGTAATAAGCTAACTCTATTTATTAATTATTGTTCAATTATATATTAATTTATCAACTTAATATTCATATTCACATCACACAATTTTAGGCCATCTTCTCATGTTCCTGTCATACATAATTACATGTCATTTTACAAAAATTCACTATTCATTTTTTATTGGCACTATTCATTTGGTCATTTTTCCCATGTTTCACTTATCACAACTTCATCAATAGCTATGCCATACCAAATTGCAAGGCATCACTACATATCCACCATACCTCATTTTTATTTCTAACATTAACCTTTCATTTACACCATTCTTTCCATATTTTATCTCAAATTATCACACCTTGATTTTACCCATTATTAGATATTCAATTTCTTACATTTCATGATACATGCTTACCAAATACCACTTTTTCCACCATATCATATAATCATTGTACACCATGTATACATGCACATACCATGACATGCATTCAGCCACACATATTCCACACACTTTCACATGCTTTCCTCACCTAAATGGTATGCATATCATTATATTTCCATTATAATAACATGATAGTATGAGCATTTCACCTTAACATGCACACATATGCATAAACCCACACTTTCATACACATGTTCATGCAAACATACGTGCTTACACATCATGGCATGCATCTATCACATTAAATTCACACACCTAAGGTGTGAGAACACCCTTATCTACCACTTTATTGGCTAGAATCCCTTTGTTGATCACTATTTCTCCTTAAACCTACATATGAACCCTAGAAATTAGAAAATTCATATAAAATTCTATAGAGCTCCAAGTTAAAATATAAAAACATGGTTTTCTTAGAATAACTATAACTACTCAAAACAAAAATAAAAACTAAGAAAATTCAATTACACTCCAAAATGGTCACTATTCACACTCATACTTATTTCACCTAATTGAGGCCTTATTTTTCGATTCTACCACTTAAAGTGTGTTCTAGGGATTGTAGAGGTGTGATTCCATATAAAATTTGAGGGATTTAGTGGTGATTTGGGGTTGGTGTAAAGTAAAAATGGTGGGAGAAGAATAGTGTCAGATTTATGAGCTTAGAAGGAGGTGGAAAACACTTCTTTACACACGTGGTCCTTAAACATGTGTGAGGTTATATATATTAAGTGATGGAATGGTTAGATCGCAACACGTGGTGATCTAATTGTCTAAATAATTCGAATTTCATCTTAAATTTTAGTAAATTTTCATAATTTTTCTAGGCTTCCAAAAATAATCACTTTTATTTTAAAAATCCTCAATTATGCCCATTTAGATCTTCATAAAATTTTAGGCATAACCTCTAATGGCAAGGAGGTTTACTATTCACTTACTATAATTATAAATTTTAAAAAATTATCAAACGACCTCAGAAAATTAAAATTCCTTTAGCAATATGCAGATTGGAATTTTTGATCTTAAGGTATGTTATTTTTAGGTTTGTCCAGACATATCCTGGGTCATTCTCGGCACAAGTTCATCTAAGGCAACTATTCACTCGTTTATTTCCTAAAATGAATTGTTAGTTCTCTTAAATTTTTAAATTAATTCATTTTTCTCATTTTCTAGCCGATCAAAGTTTTATAACTAGTACACACCCTTTCTAGCCTTACAAAAGTGTCATAGCTCCTAGGAAACCTTATTTAAGCCTCAAAAGTACTATTCATAAAACCTTAATTTACAGGTATTACAATTCTTCCCCCCTTATGTCATTTCATCCTCAAAATTACTTGATGAAAATAAGTTTGGATATTGCACTTTCATTTGTTCCTCACTCTCCCATGTAGCCTCCTCTTTATTGTGATGCTTCCATAGTACCTTAATGACTGGTATAGTCTTATTTCCCAATTGCTTGACCTCTCTAGCAAGGAACTATGCTAGTTCATCCTCATAAGTGAAATCTAGTTACACTTGATTATCTTCTATAGGTATCACATGGGAAAGATCAAACTAATATTGTCTTAACATCAAAACATGGAATACATCATGAATTTATTGTAATTCAGGTGGTAAAGCTAGTATATATGCTAATGGTCTTACATGTTCTATAATCCTATAGGGACCAATGAATCTAGGACTAAGCTTCTCTTTCTTGCAAACTTGAGTATCTTCTTCCATGATGATACTTTCAAGAACACTTTTTTGTCCACTTCATATTCAATATCCCTCATTTTCAAATCAGCATATGATTTCTAATGGTCTATGGTAGCTTTTAATCTCTCTCTTATAACCTTGACCTTATCTTCTACATCTTTGATCAAATTGTGTCCTATAATCTTACTTTCACTTACTTCACTCCAACAACGAGGAGTTCTATATCTTCTACTAACAATGCCTTATAAAGTGCCATACATAAGCTTGCTTGATAGCTATTGTTGTATACAAACATAGCCATAGATAAGTACTAATCATAACTCCCTCTAAACTCTATAGCATAGCTACGTAACATATCTTCTAGTACTTGTATCACCCCTTCTAACTATCTATCTTTTTTAGGATAAAAAGTTGTACTATATATCTAGAGCTTCATGTACAGTCTTCTATAATCTGGAGATAAATTATTGATCTCGATTAGAAATAATTGCTATTGGCACTCTAAGTAGTCTCACAATTTCATCAATGTACAATCATGCCAGCTTATCTAGAGAATTGTCCATCCTCATAGGGATGAAATAAGTTGTCTTAGTCAACTTATCCATAATTACCCATACCGCATCTCACTTGCTTCTAGTCATTGATAATCCTATCACAAAGTCTATAGTAATTTCTCCTATTTCCATTTTAGTATTGCTATTAGATGTAACAATCTGAAAGGAACTTGATGTTTGGCCTTCACCTATTGACATTTTAAACATGTAGCCACATGCTCTATTACATCACATTTTATTCCTAGCCACTAGTACTATAGTTTCAAGTCCAAATACATTTTTGTGCTTTTTGTATGTATGGAATAAGGAGCTTCATATGCCTTTTTCAAGATCTATGTTCTCCATTAATTTGCATTAGGTACAAATAACCTACCATGATAGTATAGGAATCCATCTTCTCTCTATTTAAACTCAGTAGTCTTCCCCTTTTTGAATTTAATTATGGTTTATACAAGTTGTTCATCTCATGTCTGTGCCTCTTTTATTTGCTGCTTGAAATTAGCCTTGATTTATAGTTCAACTAAGATAGCAACATTCTCTATGTATTCCATTCTAACATTCATTGCAGTTATAACAACTATGAACTTTTGGCTCAATGCATCTATAACTACATTTGCCTTTCCCAAATGATAATATATCAAACAGTCATAATCCTTTATCAACTCTAGCCACCATCACTACATCAAGTTTAACTCCTTCTAGGCTCAGAGATATTTCAGGCTTTTATGGTCCATATAGAAATAGCATCTTTCACTATAAAAGTAATGTCTCTAGGTTTTCAATGTAAAGACAATGGTAGTTAACTCTAAGTCATAAGTAGGATAATTCTTCTTTTGTGGCTTCAGTTGTCTAGAAGCATAGCTATCACTTTACCTTCTTACATTAACATACACCCTAATGCATTGTGTGATGCATCACTATAAATGACAAAATCTTCCCCTTATTTAGGTTAAGTGAGGATTAGGGTCTCTGTCAACATTGCCTTTAATTTATCAAAGCTCCCTTAACACTTGTCATCCCATTCAAACCTTACATCCTACCTCAACAGCTGGGTTAATGGAGCTACAATCATAAAGAAATGCTTCATAAACCTGCTATAGTATATAGCCAATCCTAGGAAGCTTTATATCTTAGTTATATTCCTAGGAGGTTTCCACTCTAACACAACTTTAACCTTATTAGGACCAACTCTGATGCCTTCTGTTGAAACAATATGGCCTAGAAAGGCTACCTTATTCAGCCAAAACTTACACTTACATAATTTACCATATAGTTATTTCTCTCTTAAAGTCAACAACACAATGCTAAGGTGTTACTCATAATCTTCTCGAGTCTTGGAGTAGACTAGGATATCATAAAAAAAACACCATTGCAAGCTAGTCTAGATATGGTTTAAAGATCCTATTCATGAGATCCATAAAAGGCTACTAGGGTATTAGTGAGTCTAAAGGGCATCACTAAGATCTTAACATGCCTATATCCTATTCAAAAAGCAATTTTATGGATATCAGACTTTTTAATCCCTAAGTGATGGTACTCTGATCTCAAGTTTATCTTAGAAAAAACACTGCCACCTCTAAGTTGATCTAAGAGATTATCAATTCTAGGTAATGGATATTTACTCCTTGCTATCACCTTATTTAGTTGATTGTAGTTGTAATGCTTGTAAATTGAGGTTTCATGTATAGTACCTTCGAGGCTTAAATAGTGTTTTGGGGAAGTTGGGATACCTTTGTAAGACCAAAGGACCTAGAGACTAGTCATAAAACTTTGACCAGCTAAAAAATGGTGAAAATGAAGTAATTTAAAATTTTAACAGAACCGATAATTCATTTTAGGTAGTAAATAAGTGAATAGTGACCTAAAATGAGATTGTGCTAAGAATGACCCGGGATATGCCCAGACAAACCAAAAAATAGGACACCCTGAAGGTAAAAAATTCCAATGAGTTCACTGGTGAAGGAATTTTAATTTTCTAAGATAGTTTGATATTTTTTGAAATTTATTTTTATAGTGTGTGAATAGTACACCTACTTCCCTTTTGAATTTGAGCCTAAAATTTTATTTTCCCTAAGTGAGTATAATGAGGAATTTTGGAAAATTTTGATTATTTTTAGAAGAACAAATGAATTTTTAAAATTATTTGAAGTTTAAGGCAAAATTGGGCTAATTTGGGCCGTTATATTGCCATGTGTCATGATATAACCATGCCACTTACCCATATACATAACCTTACACATATGGGAAGGCCACATAAGTATAAAAGCCATCTCCCACTTGATGCCACCATGAGAGACTAGCTCTTCACCATTTTCTTCTCTTTCTTACACTAATTCTCCACCATAACTTGCATAATTTATATGGAAATTTACCTCCATGGTCCCTAGAACACCATCCAAGTGATATAACTTCAAAATAGGCTCTCAAATGGAAGATACGGTTATGGAGTGAAAAGTGACTTTTTGGAGTGTAAGTGTTCTTTTCTTAGTTTTTATTTTTGTTTCGTATAGCCTTGGTAATTCTAAGAAAAACCATATTTATAGATTTTGCTTTATAGCTTTGTGGGATTTTATATGGATTTTCTAAGTTTTAGGTAACATATATAGGTTCAAAGAGAGGGAGTGAAGAACCAAGGGTTCCAAGGCAATAAAGTGTGGAACAAAGGTGGAAATCAACCTTAGGTATGTGGATTTGATGCAATTGATGCATATGAACATGTGTTTGTATGTATTCATGCATAAAAGTGTTGGTTCATGCATATGTGTATGTGGATTTGATGTAATATGAATGCTATAATGTAAATTGGATGATATAATGATGATATGGATGTGAAAAGTATGGGAATATGCATTATGTATGTATAGTCATATGTATGTCATATATGTCATGGCATGTGCATGTATGCATGATATGTGTACATGTTGTACCGTGATGTTAATCATTATATAATATGATGGTAATAACATATGTAACATAAATGGAACATGGCATGTGAAAATATATGTATGATTATGGCATGATACATGGATATGGTTATGTATGACATTATGGTGACAATTAGTGTATATATGGTATGCTAAGAAATTGGTAAAGGAAAATGTATTCTAAGTGTGAAATAAAGTTTATATGGCATATAATGAGATACATAGAACTTGAGCATTATAAGATTTATTTGGTGTGAAAGATTTATGATAAAAAAAATAATGTGGAAATATAAGGATGGAAATGTCACATGATGTGAGACATAATGGCATGGTATATGATGGCATAAGGCTATGAGAAGAATTAGAAATGACTAAATGAATAGTAAAATTTACGTAAAATGACCTATAACTATCTAATAAAAATGAGCAGATGAATTTGATAAATATCTGTGTCTTAATAAAATGGATATAAATAAAGTAAATAATAGTAAATAAATAAAGATGATTAATAGATAGTTAGCCAATTAGTTAGACACCCACTAGATGGATTGTCCGATCAACTAGGGATTAGCAGTTGCTAGAGATACTATGCCTTCGTTGCTATGATTATGATGGCAGGTGTAGCCACTAAGTCGAGGAATTGACCACCAAACTATGTGGGTGTAGCCATGGTGGTTCCTAGATGAGACCACTACATTAGGTGGGTCTAGTCATTAAGGTCTCAATATAGATCATTGCATTATATGGGTGCAACCGCTGAGGTCTCGATATAGACCACTGCACTATGTGGGGTAGGTGGAACTATCGAGGTCATGACATAGACCACTGCACT
>CANXYI012179489.1:0-16253 GCA_948208565.1 Hura crepitans | reverse complement strand
GGGTTTTCTACTTTAAATATTAAGAAAATATTCTAGGGACCTCAGAGAATCCCATTCCTATCCTCAAAATTCTCAATTATTGCCATTAAGGCTCTTGTAAAATTTTAGCCCAAAATTCCACCGTTTTAAACATCACTATTTTTCTCGGTCTGGTTTTCAACTTCGAAAATTCATAATATATTTTACAGTACTCCAAAAATTCCAATTTCAGTTTTAATATTCCTAAATTGATATAACTAAGGTCCATGTAAAATTTCAGCCCAAAAGTCAATTATTGACTTTTTTAGCACTAATCACGGTGCGAATAAAATATTCCAAAAAAATACCAGATGACCTCAGAAAATTCCAATTCCTTTCCCAATATAATAAATAGAATTTTTGAGGTTCAAGGTATGGTATTTTCGAGACCATCCGGGCACATTCTCGGGTCTCCAACTGTTCGAGTCTCAAAATATTTTTATCTCCGGAATTGATAGTTTATAACCTAAAAGTAATTATTGGTTCTGCAAAAAATTTTAATTCTTTCATTTTGACCTTTTTCAAGCCCATCAAAGTTTTATGAACATTATGCCAGTCATCGGTCTCGAAATGATGACCCACACTACGGAAAACATCAATCGGGTTCCGAATGCACTGTTCATAAGACGTCGACCGGCGGACATTACAATAGTAGCAAAATCCTCAAGTGTGGGAGTAATCTCCTGATGATTGAAGTTAAAAACATTAAAGATAGGGTCCCAATAGTGAAGAATGGCACAAAGAAAATTAGGGTCTATATTCACCTTCTTTAATAATCTAATGGTAAAAAAGGGAGCAAGAATTGAGGAATCCCAAGTGGCCCTAGAATCGTGAATCATAGATAATTAATGGCTGAAAGGGAGATTCATGATGAGATGTCATGAAAAGCTTGAAGGAGAAGCATTTATAAGCACTTAAAGAATGCAACTCTTAGCATGACAAAGATAGGAAAACCAAGGAATGATATGACATCCACACACATAGTGAGGTGCATAGATTGATGTCAAAGTCTGCACGGACCTAATTAAGCAGCATTTAAAGGTACCCATCGAACTCCATAAGGAAGTTTACTAGGATGGCTTTGTGTTTGCACAAATCACATGCTAGACCACTCAACAAAAAGTCTGCACAAACTATATTAGCCAAAAAAAATGAGTCCACACGAGCTATGCTTACGAATTGTATTCTAAGTGCCCATAAGATGTCTATTAAACAAAGTGAAAAGAGTAAGTTTGATAAGAGGCAATGATTTAAGGCAATAGAGGAATGGATGCTAGATATAAAGTTAAGGGGGAGAACCAGCAAGCACTTGATTGAAATTATTGAAGTTAATGATATTGATACAGTTCATTGTTCCTAGTTGGATAGGCTGAGGATTGTTATATCTTTGGCTACATCTTATGTGAATGGTAAATGTTTGATCATTTGATAGTAGTCATCTATCATTGTATTAATCAAAATGACATTTGACCATTGATAAGATGGAAATTTGAAGGGACCATAAATATTCTCCTCGAGGTGTCTTATATGCTGAATTAAATTACTTGAGAAGGTGTTATCGAAAATATAGTGATTGGTTAGCTTCCACCAATTGGCATAAGAGGCCTTATATCTCAATGAAAAAATGTTGAAGAATGCTATTGAGCTGTAGATCCCAAGTTACATGGATAGTCTAGACTTTGGCATGACTTTTGCTCATTCTCCTATCTCAAGAACTTCCTTCTAAGGGGGTATGATGTCTTTATGATGGACAAATCTCCTTGTATAGTTTTGTGAAGGTGTTATTTTAAAATTTCTTTGCACGTCATTTTTACTCATCCATATTTAAAAAAAAAAGCTTTATCTAATGATAAAATTTACATGTTGTAGCAAGTGTTTTAACACATGTATGCATAAAGAGAGATCTATTAACAAAATTAAGGCTGCCATTCTTATCCATATTCCTGCTCACTCTTTATGCCCTAATTATCAAAATAGAGCACCAACTGCTTAGCAATCTTTAACATCCTCAGCTTTCTCCATGCAACTCGAAGTGAGGCCACTCTCTTAGCTAGCTCATTCTACAAAGAGAATGAGGGATCAATACATCTCATATATTTAAACATTCCACACATACCATGTTTACATACATGTAAAATTAATGATTGAAGGAAAAAACTCATTGCGAGAACATGAGCCTAATCGACCATTGTACTCCTATAAGCCTCCACCATTCAAGTGGTTCCCTCGACAGGGGCTTTCCTAACCTATCAAAGTCTTAGTAAGAATGTAGTAAATGATAGAGTCAACAAACCAAAAAAGCTAAAAGTTGTGAAGAAGTACCAAAGCAGTTTTTGTAGGCCTAAAAGGCATAGGCCAACTATCCTCGATCCTGAGGTATAAAAAAGTCAACTCTCTATCAATACCACAGTGCATATAGCATAGCTCAGGCACATTAGTGAGAGCACGAACATTTTTTCTAGGAACCGAGTATGACTTAGCAGCTGAAGTAGGCATAGCTAAGGCTTGACATCGAGAAGTGCGCACGAGAGGGGGTGAGAACTAAGGCCCCCTAGAGATGGAAGGTATCCTCATCCTTTTCCTAGTTGAAGAAAGATTAATCTTAAGAGTAGGAGTAGATGCCTACAGAGTAAATGATGTAAAAAATGGTAGTTAAAAGAAATCAAGACAAAAATAAGAAGTATAAATGAGGAGTAAAGCCCGGAGTATAAGGCACCTATGTCAGTAAATGATTAGATGCTTAGGAGGGGTACTCCTCTCCATTAGGCTCCACCAAAGTATCTCAGGTTATCCCTGTAGTTATCCCTTGCATGAACTCTAGATCATTAATATACCTCACAAATAGCATTAAGTCAGGAGGACTCTAAAGAACATAGTGTGAATTAGGTCCTAGGTGCCAACCTAGTATGTGCTCTTCTAGGAACATAGAATAAGCCTAAGGAGTGCTCAATAATATCCTATAGGAGGAAAGCTCTTGAATAGAACATAAGAAGTTAAGCATCTCCTCTAAAGGGAAGGCTTACCATGCCAACTCAATCTAGAAAGAAAGATAGGTAAGTATTAATTTTAGAGTCAATAAACTAAACCATTAATAGTGTGTTTATACGTGTAGGATTACTCATGTTAGACCAAGCTTGATAGTTAAGATACTGACAATGCTACAGTAAAGAAGACATGTTCCAAGGGCTTGAAGCTAGCCTAACCCTTTTGTCTATCACTGGATAGTGGCAAGGAATATCAACTCATAAGGGTGAGTAAAGGGGTTTGATTTAAGCAATTCATAATATTGTCCGCCATGAAGTGGTTTACCTATTAATAAGTGTGAGTCACCACCTAGTTGGTTAATCTGAGAAGTAAACCTAAAAGATTTCAATGTTTAGAAATTCCTCATATTTATGACCACTACTTAATATCTATCTTTTTATCTTGATTGTTCCAATTTTTGTTAATTCTTTTAAGCATGAGATTATTGCGATCAATAAAAACACATTTGCACACAAAAAATGATTAAATTAAAATTAAAACATGTAAAGATCTTGTGCATTAAAGTAAATTAATAAAATCATATGCATATGACATACATGAAATCGAGCCAATTTTTTAATATAAAGACATTGATCCTAAAATCATTTTATGGATTAGAAAATACATCAATTTCAAAATCCTTATTAGGTAAAACACTTTTATCAATTAAAATGCTTTTTGTTTTTAAAACTTTGATTAGGCTAATTTTATAAACTTTGGGGAAGAGGAACTTAGTCCTTAAAATATTTAAATTCAAATATTTATTATTTAAAAGATCATTTTATCCAATTATAACCATTTTGGGTAATTAGGGACTTTGGTCTAAAAACTCTTATTTTCATGCGATTCAACACCTTATCTCGTATAAAAAATTTTATTGTAACTTTTAGTACTTAATCAAATCTAAATCATTTTAATCTACATATTACAACTTGCATGGAATAATACATGGAAATATTTGAAATAAATACAATTGAAAAATCTATTATATGAAATCTAGAAAGGGGTAAAAATAATTATTTATAGGCCTAATATAAATATAAAATACAAGAAATGAAAATAAGTTTGCTATAACTAGGATAAGTAAACATGGATTGTAAGGGCATGCATAAATTAAGTCTGCATGGACTTGATACCTCTGTAGAATCACACATAAACATAACAAGGTAACAGTAGTCTATAACAAATTATAGGTTCGTATAGACAATAAAGAAATAAGTTATAGGCATAAAAACAAGTCCACATAGACATGAACTTCCTCAATAGGAATGTTCATTTAGCCTTATGTCTGTGCCTAGGAAAATGAAAGGGAAATAACTAAAACCTACTTTATAAATAATAAGGGCAAAATATACAAGAGACATGTATATATGGCAATAAATAGAAAGCATAATAATAAAAAATAAATAAACAAAGGGGAAAAAAGAAATAAGAAAGAACATAAAAATGATCTCCCCTTTCTAGCGGGAAAGACCTATCAAAATGGAGATCTTAATACCCCTTATTCAAAAAGGATTAAGAATCCTACATAAGAAATGCAAAATAAAGGGACAAAACAACCTGATATAGGTCCGTACAAACCAAATAAAGGTGTGCTTCTAGGGACTTTAGTTTATGTGGACCCTATCTTTAGAGGAATAAGTCTGTGTACACTTATCATCAAGTCAGTAGTAGAAAATTTTTATTCAAAACAAAAATAACAGAGGTCTCTCTTGTCTAATGGAGTAAATATATCAAAATAGGTCTTTTAACACTGCATTTTCATTTAGGGTCCCTGACCTCAAAAGAGGAAAGAAGAAAACTTAAGAAGAAAGAGGAAAATACAAAGAATAAAAATAGAAAAAAATAGAAAAACTCAGGGGAAAGAAAGGGAGAAAAGTCCTTGATAAGAGTTTCCTTAAGTATTTACCATAAATAGAGGATTCATTCAAGAATGTGAGGTTTGACTACTTTAAAACCAAGCAAAAGAGACTTTTTTCAAGGGTTCAAGCTTTGGCTATGGAAGTTAACCATTTTGATATAGTTTTTCTAGAGAAGGGGAGCTAGGAGATGACAAAAAGAGTTGGTACCAAGTGTCCTCTTTAAAAAAAAGGATTTTGAAGTTCCCTAAAATGTCTTTTTCTCTCTCTAAACTAGCATTTTACACCTCCCTTGCTAGATATGGTCTGTGGCCACCATAAAAGATATGCCTCTAGCCCTCTGTAAGATGCTCTCAAGGTATCCTAGGTTTGTTTAGGTCCATATAAACTTATGTGTTGTAGTCCGCATGGCATGGACTTGGTCCTCATAGAATAAAAGTTGTATGAACTCAGACAACCTTTATGTCTATAAGGACTTGTTGTCCTCGTGAACTTAGTTCACACGGACATCATGGTATGTTTATTGGGTGCTTTCCCTATGCCTTTTTTTAAGGTGTTTTAAGTTATGTCTTTAGATATTCAGCTTGGTTTGTGGGCCTTTTATTACATCTTTTCAGAAATATCCAGCATCTATGGGATTTATCATTGGAAACCCTCTTAAACAAAATGCATCTCGATCTTTTGTGTCTACTAATGCCCCCACATTGATGAGACTTATGAACTATGCATGCCAAGTCACATCAAAGTTCAAAAGAAATTAAGAGACATGTACCTATGCCACAGAATTAGTTTTTTGAGCTCTCCTTACTTGATGGGTTAGAGTGTTACCCCTGCTCAATGGATTTTGTTAACTTAAATTGAATGTTTTAAGAGCTCCCTCTACTTCGTGGGTTTGAGAACTACATGTGCTTGCTGGGTTCCATTCACTTCTATTGAATAGTTTGAGAGCTCCTATTTCTTGGTGTGTTTAAGAATTATCATTGCTCAATGGGTTCTATTGACTTTAACTAAATTTTTTGAGAGCTCCTCCAACTCAGTGGGTTTGAGACTTACCCCTCCTTAATGGGTTTCATTGACTTCTATTGAATGTTACAAAAGCTCCCCCTACTTAATGGGCTTGTGAGCTACCTTTGCTCAATGGGTCATTATTTGAAGTCACTCTTTAGGCTATTTAGAGGCCATACTCTTTAGGTCATTATCTTAAGTCACTCTCTATGTTGTTTAGAGGCCATACTTTCTAAGCTAATGTCTAAAGCTGCCCCTTGGGCTATTTTGAGGCCATGCACTCTGAGTCATTGTTTGAAGCTACTCTCTAGGTTGTTTGGAGGCTATGCTTTCTAGGCCAATATCTAAAGCAGCTATTTAGGCTATTTAGAGCCCATGCTCTCTAGGTCATTGTCTAAAGTTGCTCCTTTGGACTTTTAGAGGACATGCTCTCTAGGTCGATGTTTGAAGCCACTCTTTAGACTATTCGAATGCCATACTCTCTACATCAATGTCTAAAGCTACTCTCTCTACTATTTGGAGACCATGCTCTCTGGGTTATTCGAAGGCCATACTCTCTAGGCTGATATTCGAAGTCATTCTCTAGGCCATTTGAAGTACATACTCTCTAGGCTTATATCTAAAGTTGATCTCTAGGCTATTTAGAGCTCGTAAGATTGGAATTAAAAGGAGAGGCAATGCACTATATTGCTAATAGCTAGTAAGCTTACCCTCTACATTGACTCTTACTGAAGTTTGGAATTCTTATATCCTACAAGAGTAAAGATTCATTGTTTGTGCTTTTACCTAAGGCAAAAGGATGGATGTATACTGGCAGTGTTTTATATTTTGCCCCTTAAATTCCAACTATAGTTGCTCTTACTAATGTGTAAGACTTTTTTTTGCCTTTTACAAAAATGAAAATTCATTGTTAGTCTCTTACATTGTGATGAAAGGGTGAATGTTTTACCCATTAATGTGCTTATAATGTCTGAAGCTTCTTCGTTATTCCTTATATCCTAGTGATTGCCCTTAAGTTCAAAAAAGGATGCTTGGTATATTTTCTCAAAAAGAGTAATATCTGTATTACATCATCCAAAAAAGAGATTTAATATTAGTAGCTTTGCATGAGGCAAAAGGATGAATGCATAGCTTTTGATGTGGTTGCTATGTTTTAGACTCTAACAATTGCCCTCGAGATTCTAGGTTCTGAGATTTATGCAATTGTTCTTGCTAACTTGGCAACATCATTTGCTTTGGCAGATGGTAAAGCATTTGACACTTAGGATGTTGTCCTAAATTGATGAATATGGCTTGTTAGTTTAAGGATTGAATGCACTTACCATTTTTTTAGTATTCGTAAAATCCTTGGCTATTATTTACATCCTGTCATGCTTATTTCTAAAAAAAGTGTTGGTAAAAAGAATGCATGATAGCAATGAAGTATATGTAAATTTATTAAATGCTAGTTTTCACCCGAGCTATAAGATGTACTTGTTCTTAAAATTAAACTATTTACATGTTTAAAATCTTATTCATGTATGCATGTTATGCATTATGCAAGTAAGATTGGTTATTGGCTTCACTAGTAAATGGGTGTTGTCGAGGCAATTCTAAAAAGTAATGGGTAAAGGTTGATTTATTAAGCTAAAACTAGAAGTAAGCATGTTTACAGGGTGTCAGAGGACTGGATTTTAGTTATTTTTAGGGTTGGTGTCCATTTTAGTACAAGTGAATTATAGTTTTGGTTTAAAGGAGTGTGTATGGTTCATGGTATTAAGGAATCAAAGAGGACATTCCTTTATTAACTTTTGATAACCCCATTTCACTATAAACCATTAAGTTATCATCTTTTCTCTTTTTTCTTCTTCTTTTATATTTTTATTGTCTTTTTTTTACTCCTTTTTTCACCCTAATTTTCCTTATTGCGCTCCCGAAGGAGATTTTCAAAAGTAGGAAGCTATGCCCTAATTTTTGCGAAGTGTGCCCCCCGAAGGAGGTTTACACATTAGCAAGCTTTATAACTTTTGCCAAATGTGCCTCCCGAAGGAGGTTTTCACACTAACATGTCCTTCCCTCCTCTTTTTTTTTATTGTGAAGATATTTGTTGGACTACAATGATTTTGTGTGTTGATATTTGATCTTTAAATGATGAACTTTTTTCTTACAGAGCCTATTCTTATTGAGGATTAACCATATAATTGTTATTCTAAAGGTTGGTTATACAGAAGAAGAAAAGGTGCTTTATTTTTTTATTTTTGGGCTATAAGCCAACTTTATTTCATGATGTTTGATAGAATGCTGGGGTATACACAAAGTAACAAGCCATAGTTAAAAGAAATGCTTTATTTGGGAAAAAGGACTTGCTTATTTTACATGATATTGCTTATAATTTGGTATCATGTAACATGAAGATAATTACTACAAAGATGCTCAATGCAATTAAACTTGGTTTTGCTAATTTTAGCATTTAAACATCTTAGACCTCATTATGCTAAGTGCTTATTTTCAACTAGCTAGTATGGTTTTCATGGTTGAATATTTTCTCTCTATTCCTATAACTTTTGCCTAAGGCATTTTGAAGGGATTTCGTCTTAGTGAGGATTTTTTTGCAAGTGGGATTGATGTGGAGCCCAAATGGTTAGAGAGGCTTAATGGTTATTTTGAGGCAATCTAATGAGTATAAGAGTTTTTAAGGATCTATGTAACACCCTTATACCCAACCAATAAATCAGTATAGGTACAAGATGTCATACATCTGATTCAAACTTTGTACCTATTTTGTTGTCATTACCATCCTCTAGTGATCAACTCAGTATAACTATTTCTATAATACATAGGTATTTTAAGTGCATACATTATATGTGATATACATATATCACAATCACTTAACAAATGTAAAGCAATTGTCAATATTATCAAGATAATATTAATAATCAACTATTGCAACTTTCAATTACAAATCCTAATGAAAATGAATACAACTAAAATTATAGTCCATTTATCTATGTCTAATGGTATTTGTAATTATAAACAACCATTATTGAATCACAATAGGAGTGCACATTCAGCATGTGAATGATGCTCATGACAGTCTCTTCTTACTTGTGTCTTTAATTTGTCTACTCTAACTAATGATAAAACTCGATCCATTGCTTTACTTGCCTTAATAGACAACCTACGCATTAGTAAGGGAGCCATTATGCTGAGTGTAAGTGCTCAATGGTGTATTCTAATACTTTGGAAATTAAATTTTTAAATATAAGTATATAATAAACATTAGTAAAAACTCACTCTAATTACATGTAATGCCTGTAAATTGAGGTTTCATGAATATCACCCTAGAGGCATAAATAGGATTCCTAGGAAGCTGAGATACCTTTATAAGGCTAGAAAGGTTCTGTACTAGACATAAACTTTGATAGGCCTAAAAAAGAGGAAAATGAAATAATTTAAAATTTTAGCAGAAGCAATAATTCATTTTAGGTAGTAAATAAGTGAATAGTAACCTCAAACAAGCTTGTGCCAGGAATAACTTGGGATATGCCTAGACAGACCTGGAAATGTCATAACTTGATGGTTCAAAATTCCACTAAGTTCATTCCAGAAGTAATTTTAATTTTTTGAGATTGTTTGATATTTTTTTGAATTTCTTTTTATAATGAGTGAATAGTACACATACTTGCCATTAGAGTTTGGCCTAAAATTTTATAAGGCCTTAAGTGGGCATAATCAAGGATATTTAGAACAATAGCAATTATTTTTAGAAGCATAGATGAGTTTTTAAAATTGTCAAAAGTTTAAGATGAAATCGGGACTATTTGGGTTGTTAGATTGCCGCATGTTGTGATATAACCATGCCACCAATTAATATATAAGCCTACACACATGTATGGAGGCCATATGTGTGACAAAAAGCTATCTTCGACCACCTCACTCCACCAATTTCGATGCCACCCATTAAGAAAAGTCCTTCACCATTTTCTTCAATTTCTAACCTCAATTCTCCACCAATCTTTGTAAAAATTATATGTAAAAATATCTCCATAATCCCTAAAACATCTTTCAAGTGAGAAAAGTCAAAAACAACATGTCAAATAGAATATATAAATATGGAGTGAATAGTGACATTTTTAGATGTAAGTATTCTTTTATTAGTTTTTATTTTTATTTTAAGTAGCCTGGATAATTCTAAGAAAACCATATTTGGAGATTTCAATTTGGAGCTTTATAGTATTTTATATGAATTTTTTAAATTCAAGGTTACATATATAGGTAAGAGAAGAAATAGTAAAGAACCCAAGGTAATAAAGTGGTGAAAAAAGGTTTAAAGCTACCCTAGGTATATGAATTTAATGCCATGAATGCATGGCATGATGTGAATGTATGTGTCTGCACATAAACATGTGTATAGAAGTGTTGGAATGTGCATGTGAGTGCATGTTTAGTTGAATTAAGCATGCCATCATGTATGAATAATGGTATAATAATGATACATATGTCATTTGGATGAGAAAAACATGTGTATGTGTATGATGAGTATATAACCAAATGGTATGTCATGTGTGACACCCCCTGCTGGATCTCTAGAGAAACCCGACAGGCAAGGAACTTCTTGATAGGTCAACCATCTTATGATTGCTCTAGGAGAAAACTCCTTAACACTTATGGACTGTTCTAGAACTCTATTAGATATTGCTTAGAGGTCCTATTTAATCCTTAATCATGTCCATACATGATTCGAAGGCTCAAATAAGGCATATTCAAACACTTTACTGGTTACAAAAAATTGGGCAGCAAAATAGTTACTCCGTTGACGTACCAATTTTTTTCAGCTGTTAAAACACTTTTATAGGCAAGTAACTCATAAACCTACTTCTGGACCCTTTTAGTCCCCTAATCAATCATTAACCAACATCAGACACATATACACATCTCAGCATTAAGCACATAGGTCCTCAGGTCCACAGTTATCAAGTTCACACACAAACCAAACAAACACCATAACAAGTTATATACATTACATCTAGGTTATATATACAGACATAGTAGCTTCTAACCATGCTAACTCAAACCTATAGGGTATTATATGTGTGCCACTACAAAGAGGAAAAAAAACAACTTCTTTTACCCATCACACTTTTGTATAGCTACACTACACAATCATCGAGGCTACCTCGCTTATCCTTGTTACTTGCACACCCCAACATAGGTGCACTGAGTATAAAACTTAGTAAGCAAATCTAAACCATTTAAAACATGCATTAATACACACATGCAATTATAAATAATAGTCTAGGTATACTGTGTGAGCCACATGGCAAATGACTATTGTGATACAGATGGTATGCCTGATTTCTTTAAAATTACCAAAATGCCCTGTTAATCATTTAATGTAGTTTATGTCAATAATTTATTTAGCCATTCCATTATTTCTAGTTGAATTATTTAAATTATTAAATAGGCCTAACTAGGTACACTACACTTATAGACACTACAACAAGAGGGAACAGAAAGATGTTCAGTGGCCCATATTTTGGATCCTGATAGCTGCACTGCCCTAACATAGCCTATAGGGATCAGTTGATAACAAACTCACAAGGAGAAAAAATACTAAGTAACTATACATAGAAATTAGTTTTTAGACCCCTTAAGATACTGATCATATCAAATAATCCATTCGGGCCTACCTATAAACTAGTGTAGTGGCCCTTTTAGGGACTTTTATCATTGCACCGACATAGTCTGATAACTAATCAATGAAAAGAAGTGTCTACCCAATAGACTAATGCAGTGGCTCAATTATGAACTTTAGCCATTGCATTAGCCTAGTCTAATAATCAAATAATTTAGTAGCTACTAATCCTTGAGTTGACTTGTCAACCTATCCAGTGGGTGTCTAACTAATAGGCCATCTGACTTAATTTTATGTTCATTTCTTTACTAATCCTCTTTTTATAATATTATAAAGTGAAAATAGACAAAAAAATTTTTTTTATCAAATAGTGGATTTTTGACCTGTACAATTACTGATCATTTTTAGCTCTCCCAAGTAAAATTAGGTAGAATTTTGTCACTTTTTTCTTAATTCTGAAGGCATAATTACGAGCATGGTAAATCTAGTCTAGCCCATTCTCCCTCAAATCAAATCTTGCTGCCTTCATCTCTTGAAATTTATTTATCAATTGCATTAATGACTCATCTATACCCTGAGCTTCATTTATCTACTATCTAAAGTCAAGTTTAATTTGTAATTTAGGTAATATAACATTTTCCTTATTGTACTGGTATTTAGCATTCATAGATCTCAAAGTTACCATGAATTTTCTGCTCAAAGCATCTATTACCATATTGGCTTTCCTTGGGAGGTAATCTATTAAGCAATCATAGTCCTTAATTAGCTCTAACCATCTTTTCTATCTTAAGTTTAATTCCTTCTAAGTGACAAGGTATTTGAGACTCTTGTGATCTATGTAGATGTAACACTTCTCTCTATATAAGTAGTGCCTCTAAATTTTAAAAGTAAAAATAATAGCAGCCAACTCTAAATTAAAGAGTAGGATAATTTTTCTCATGTGGCTTTAACTATCTAAAAGCATAGGCTACTACCTTTCCTTCTTGCATCAGCATATAACCTAAGCCATTAAGTGAGGCATCACTTTACACTATAAAGTCCTTACCTTGTTCAGGTTCAATTAGGATAGGAGCTTCTATCATTATCTTTTTCAGCTTCTCAAAACTAGCATGACACATGCCATCCCATTCAAATTTCACATTCTTCCAAACTAGTCTTGTTAAAAGGGTTGCAATCAAAGAAAATCCCTTCACAAACATTTTATAATATAGAGCTAAACCCTAAAAAGCTCTGTATCTCTATGACATTCCTCAAAGGTTCCCACTTCAATGCTACTTTGACTTTGTTGGGGTCTACCTTGATGCCTTCTGCTAATAGTATGTATCGTAGAAAAGCTACTTGAAATAGCCAAAAGTCACACTTACTCAGTTTTGCATATAATCGTCTCCCTTTTATCGTCTATAACACAACCTTGAGATGTTATTCATGTTCCTCCTTGGTCTTAGAGTATACTAGAATATCATCAATAAATACTACCACAAACTGATTTAGGTAAGGTTGGAATACTCTATTCTTTAAGTCCATAAAGGCTACCGGGGCATTTGTGAGACCAAAGGGCATCACTAAGAATTCATAGTACTCGTATCTAGTTCTAAATGTAGTCTTAGGAATATTAGCTTCCTTAACTCTCAACTATTGATATCCAGATCTCAGGTCGATCTTGGAAAATATGCCTATACCTCTCAATTGATAAAAAAGGCCATTTATTCTAGGTAAAGGATATTTGTTTTCACTGTTAGCTTATTCAGTTGTCTGTAATCAATACATAGCTAAAACGAGCCATCTTTCTTCTTTACAAACAACACAAGTGCTCCCCAAGGTGTAACACTAAGTTTAATGAAACCCTTATCTAATAGGTCCTATAGTTGCACCTTTAATTCTTTTAGCTTAGTAGGTACCATTTGGTAAGGAGTAATAAAAATAAGAGTTTTAACAAGATACACGATAATTTCAAAATCGAGCTATTGTTGTGGAGATAAACCTAGCAACTAATTAGGAAACACTTCAAGAAACTCAGACACTATAGGCATCTGATTAACCACTAGGGTGGAAGCATCAGTGTCAATGACATGACCCAAATAGGCTTCGCAACCACTTCAAATGAGTTTCCTTGTTGTAACAGCGGAGATAAGATTATTCACACTATTTCTCTCACCCATAACTATCACTGTCTATCCCTCTATAGTCTAATGGGTTAGTTTCTTATCTTTACCATCAATTATAGATCAATGCTCTGATACCTAGTCCATTCCTAGAATAATATCAAACTTTTGAATAGGAAGTTCAATCAAATCCATAGGAAATAAATAATCCTAGATCATTAAAGGACACTGTTTATATACTTTGTTCACTTGCACATTCTATCTTATAGGATTACTGACTTGTACATCTATGTTCACATGCTCAGATTTTGGTCTTCTTTTATGTGTTAATGTGGTGTATACATATGAATGTGTGGATCCTAGGTCTACCAAAGCAAAAATTGGAACATTAAATAAGTAAAAAGTACTAGTTATGACATCTGGTGATGTTACCTCCTTTCTGGCTCTAACAACATACTATCTAGCTGGGGCATGAGCTTTTGATTTGGTCCCCTAACTTGGAATAGGTTGATCCGCTCTATTATTTCTTTTAACCCCTATTGTGAGATGCCAGTGTGAAAACCTGAGTTTGAGCACCCTCGGGCTGTCTCTGAGGACACTCTTTTTGGTAGTGGTCTTTCCCACCATAAGTAAAGCACTCCCCTATTCTACCAGATTAAAAATGTCCCTAATGCTTCTTACTACATGTGTTACAAGTCGGGGGTCCATTCCCATTAGCTAAAGGACTAGGAGTACTAATAGCTCGAAGACGCAATCGGTGACTGACGATGGAAGCTTGCCTAGAGCTCTGAGGTTATGCCTATTTTAAAGCCTAATACATGGACTAGAACTGAGATTATTCCTTTCTCTTTCTCTTACTATCACCTTAGGCTACAGTAGATTGCCCTACAATAAATTATCTCTTCTTTTAGAAGAAATCACTCTTTTTTTATACCATTTCCTCTATGTCATAGACAGATGCAACTAATATAGCAAAGTCTATTACCTTAGGGTTTGCTATCTACATTATCAACTCCATATTCAACCCCTTTAGAAATCTTTTACACTTATCCTGTTCATTAGTTATAAACTCCTTTATATATCTAATCAGCTGTGTAAAATCCTTTTCATATTCAGGCACAGTCCTCTTACCGTGTTTCAAATCTAAGGATTCCTACCTCTTATTATCCTTATATGACTTAGAGATATATCTGTTTCTGAATTTTGTTAAGAAAAACTCTTATGTGAGCTCTACCATTAGCTTCCTCCTTCTGATAGCATCCCACTAATGGCAAGCTTCTTCCTATAGAAGAGAAGTTGTACACTTCAAATTATCTTTTTCTAAGCATTCCAGTTGTTCTAAAATCCTAAAAGTGCTCTCTAACTAGTACTCCACTCGTGCTCCATCATCCTTTTTTGTTCCTAAAAAATCCACGGCTCCTATCTTTTATGCCCAAAAAATCCACAACTCTTATCTTTTTAATTCTCTCTAATGGTGTCTTTTACATAAGAGCTAGGGATAGTGAAGGTACTGGAGCTAATGGAGAAGGTGGAGGTAGAGCAGTAGGTGTAGAGGTATGTGTTAATAGATTTACTATTTGCTATAACAAAAATAGAGATGCCTCTACTTATGCTTGTGCCTAAGGTTATGGCCTACGTGCAACATCACTAAGCTTAGTAGTAGCTCTATTTTTTACTCCCTATATTGTAGTCAGAGCATAACTAGCCACTTTCTTTGCTCGTTCCTTTTATGGTCTACCAGTCATCTCGTATTGCAACAAAAATCACAAACTTATTAGCCTTTGTGAAGTGTAGCATAGCACATAACCAACCCTAAACTCTATCACTCATGTAACTTACCTAATAACTTTAAACTTGGCTTTAATACCAATAAATGTGACACCCCCTATCGGATCTTTGGAGAAACCCAACAGGTGAGGCACTTCCTGATATGTCACCTATTTTAGGATTACTACAAGAGAAAACTCCTCAACACTTATGGATTATTCTAGAATTTTATCATATATTGCATAGATGTCCTATCTAATCCTTAATCATGTTCATACATGGTCCGACATACTCAAACAGGGCATATACAGACACTTTACTGGTCACAAAAAATTAGATAGGATAATGGCTACCTGGTTGACATACCAAATTTTTTTTTCACCTAGTAAAACACTTATATATGCAAACAACTCATAAACCTCCTTTTGGACCCTTTGGCCCCATAACCAATCATCAGCTAACATTAGACACATGTACACATCTCAATAATAAGCACATAAAGCCTCAGGCCTATTGTTATGAACTTCACACACAAACTAAATAAACACCTAAATAACTTATATACATCACATCTATATATAAACATAGAAGTTTCTAAGCACACTAACCAAAACCTATAGAGTATTACATGAGTGCCACTATAAAAATGAACAAAAAAACAACTTCCTTTACACTTCACACTTCTATATAGTTACACTGCACGATCATCAAGGCTAGCTTTGGCCCTTTTATAAGTGGCCATCCATGTGTCACTTTGGCCCTTTTATAATGGCTAACGTGGCATGGGTAGGGCTCACACACAATCCAAATAACTCAAAAAAGCTCAATTTCGATAAAAACTTTTAGTTTCAATAAAAACTTTAT
>CANXYI012179482.1:0-12821 GCA_948208565.1 Hura crepitans | reverse complement strand
ATCTAAATACCTTGTGTTCATAGGACCACATAGGTCTAAATTAACTAATTTAAGTCTTGCTTTGTCTCTTCATGCTTTCCCAATTGGAAATGACTTTTTAGTCTGCTTGCCATAAATACATCCCTCACACACATAGCCATGAACCATTCCTTGTCTTTTTAATAGTTGTAATCCTTTCACGTTCAAGTGTCCATATCAAAGATGCCATAACTTGGACTTATTTTGTTCACCAACCACCAAAGCAAAATCTTCCACAAGGGAGACTTTGAGTGGGAACATTTTGTTCTTGGCCATTTGGACATTTAAAATCACTTGGCTTGATTGTTTATCTTTGATAACACATTCTTTATAATTAAACAAAATTGAGTATCCACTAGCTATTAACTCTCTAACACTTAACAAATTATGTGCCAAGTTAGGAACAAATTCAACATTATGTAAAAGTTTTTTTTTTACCTTAATATAGACATTAAGTTTCTGGGGCTTCCGTGTTTGGATTGCCAAATGATGAAGAAAGGACAAAAGTTTTGATAAATAGGAATGTTAATGTCTGATTTGAAGATCTCTTTATTAAAAGTTTTAAGATAATGGTTAACTTTTGAGCATAGACCTTTACTCGACCTAAAAAGACTCGCGGTGTAACCTAAATTACAAGAAAAATAGGTGGTCCGAGCCTGATAGCCAACACTGACATTAAAGAGGGTGCGAGGATGAAGCCCCGCATGGTATGGAGTTAAAATTTTGAAAAATAGCTTAAATTTTAATTAACAATTAAAATTTTGGCTTTTTCAAAAGTTTTATCATTTTAGTAAGCAAAATGGCCATTTTGCATTTTGCCAAAATAGTTGTTTTGGCCTCCGAAAAAATGCCATTTTGTATGGTGGAGTCCTAAAAGGACTTCAAAATAGGCCGTTGAAAATGGCCATTTTACAAGTGAAAATGGTTGTTTTCACCAAAATGTTGTTTTGGCCTATTTTTTTACCTTGATCCGCATGTATAAAAGGCGAACCCCTTTTTAGTCTTATGGGTCAACTTCTTTCAGTAAGCACATGTTTAAAAAATTAAAAAAGAATTTTTAAAGCTATTTTTATTAATTCTAAAGGTTTTTTTAAATTGATTTCAAAATTGTTTTGAATTCTTTTTATTGAGTTAACTGAAGATCAAGAATTGAAGGCAATTATACACGTTGGGTAAACCAACTTTTCTTTTTCATCTTTACTTTCTCTTTTTCATCTATCTACTAGGTAGGTGGGTGACTTTATTTTATTCTCATATCCATTTACCAGTTAGATGTTATAACTTATTACTTGTGTTTTATTAATGCTATGTTGCTTTATTTATTTAATTATTTGTTTCATGTTCCTTTTATTATTATTTCATTCATCTTTTTATTCCATTATGCATACTAATATTATGTGTTTGTTATTGTGTGAGTTGTTTAATTTTTTTAAGAGTTTAATTGATATTTTTTTCTACCCTTTATCAAACAATTGATGAAGTAACTCTTTATTATTCTTTTATTTTTATTTCTTATTATTTTATTCTCTTTGTTTTTTTACTTTCTAATTATTTTCTTTATTTTTTATTTATTTATCTATTTATTATTTTTGGTTAGATTGCATTTTAGATAATTTCAATGTAATTTTATTTTCACTCTTTTAGAATGTATTTTAGGTAATTTTCATGCAATTTTTATTTTCTTTTGGGTTAGAATGTATTTTAGATAATTTCCATGTAATTTAATTTTTATTCGTATAATTTTCCTATATTTTTCATGAATATTATAATAGGTAAAAAATGATTTTGATATATTATAAAAAAATAACCAAATTATTTTATACCTAATTAATTAGTGTTTTCCTAATAAAATGGATTTTGATTTTTCTTTAATAAAAGTCACAATAATAAAACTAGTTTTAAAAAATTGGCATGAGAGAACCAAAGTTCTTAAAGAAAGTCAATTACCCGGTTTGATGTATAATATTCTTTAAATTTATGTATTTCTCTTGTATTTGTAAATATGTACGTTTTGTTATTTATTTATGTGATTGAATGCTTTATTTAATTTTAAAATATGCTTAAAAATGACAAAATTATGAATTTAATATGAAATTCCACATTAACTTGAGGTATAAATAAGAGTAGGATTTCGAACCGCTCTAGTTTTAGCCCTATAAAGTATTTCCCAACTTTGGTTGGGTGGTAACTCTTACCTTGTAGTGCCCAATTCACTTTTTCTAGGCTAATTAGATAGGAATGAATTAAGATTCCTCTAATTTTCTTCTCAGCTTTCAAGATTCAAGAGATGAGATTTAGGTTAAGTCTTTGGTCATTTCAGTTTGATCGGCTTTGGAAAGGATTAGACTCGAACACTTGGCTAGTTTTATTAGCAACAGTTCCCTTTCTTTCAACCTTAATTTCTTTATCATCTCTCAATATGACCTTCCTTTTTAAGTCTCATCAAGTTGCTTAAAGATTGCCTTTTTGCCTAATATATGATTAGAATAACCATTATCCATAAACAACACTTCACCTTCTCTATCAATTATGTCACATATGCCATAAATAATTCATTTTCTTCATCAGTTTCTTTCGTAAAATTTGCTTATTTATCTTTAAACCAATAATTAGCTTTCATATGTCCATATTTCTTGCAATGATGAAACTGGATGTTACCTTTATTAGTGCTGAATCTTTTCTTAAATCCTTGTCCTCCACTTATGTCACGATTCGAATTCTTTACTCAAAATCCTCCCTTACCTCTTCTTCAATATAAATACTGGGTTCTGGGGCTCTTGAGTTCATATTGCCTAATAATGAAAACAAAACAAGGTTCTTAGAAATGAGAACCTTAATATTTGATCAAAAAGTTCTCCTTTTAGGTCAATGGGTTGATTTTCCAAAAATTTTAGAAAATAACAATTTTTTTTCATAATAAAATGATTAGAAAATACAGAAAAGAAGGTTTTTTTTTATTGAGTTTTGCCATTTTTGACAAAGCAATGTCATTTAAAAGAGCCAAATGCTCATTTACATCCTTACCAAAATGATCATTTCTATTAGAGAAAAAATAGTTGTTTTGGTCTCTTATAAAATGGTTATTTCATTCAAATTTTGAACTAACATTATCCAACCTAGAATATAAAATAGCCATTTGGCTTAAAAAGGCTATTTTTCCTTCACGTAGCTCGATTATAAATTGACCGCTTTACATCAGTCATGGGGTTGACTTTTTCTATAAGTGTGTTCATAGACAAACAAAAACACTCTTTAACATAAAAATTGTCTTTTTTAGGAGATTTTGGAGTTTTATTCTGGAGTCAATTAGAGAACAATTTAAAGGCAATTACACTTAATAGGTTGTCCAGTTTTCTTTTCTTTTGTCTGAATTATTTGTCTGCCAGTCAAGCACAGTAATCCAATTTTATTTTTGTCTTTCTTTTATTATTTATCTACCAATTAGATGAGATGATTTAATTTATCACATCATAATACCTTTGTCGTTAGTTTTGTTCCTTTTATTCATTTATTCTTTCATTGTGAAATTAAACCATTTGTATCCCAGTTATGCATAATGATTTAGTTGTTATGCCTTTCTTTATCATCCATTTACGAATTAAACAGAATGATTTAATCATATTGCAAGCTTCTATCTTTTAGTATTTGTTTTCTTTTATTCTTTCATTATAAAATCAAATCATTTGTCTACCAGTTAGACATGATGGTTTAGTTTTTATGCCTTTCTTTTATCATTTATTTATGATTTAAATGGAATAATTTATTTCATATCTTAATTTCTATCCTTTATTTTTTTGTTTTCCTTTTTATCATAGAATTGAATTATTTGTCCACTAGTTAGACATAATAGTTCTAATCCTTCTTTAAATGTTGTTTATATATTTATGTCATATCTATAATGCTTTTGTTATAATTTTGGGTTTCGTTATTCATGATTTTATTCATTCTTATATGTGGAACTGATGTTTTATTTACGAGTGATGTTTTCTAGTTATTTTATGACTTGATTGGATCATTTCCTTTTTTCAATATTTCCTATATGGAAGGATTATTATTCACTTTTCCTTTCTTTTTATTATTGCTTTTATTTTTTGTTAGATTGTATTATAGGAAATTTCCATGTAATTATTATTTCATTGGTTATAATATAATTTAGGTAATTGCCTTATATTTTTATTATTCTTCTCTCTTTCCATGTATTATTTGTGAATGTTGTAATAGATTGAAAACTTGTTTTCTTTGTCAAAAGAAACTAACCAAATCAATTTCTATTTAATTAAATTAGTGTTTTATTAAAAGATGTTTTTTTTTGTTTTCCTAAATAAAAATCATAATAGTGTAAATGTGTTTTCAAAAACTAACATGTGGGAACCAAAGCTCCCAAATTAAGTGATAGCCTGATTTGATGTATGCATATACTCAGTTTATTTTCTTTCAGTTCTATAATTTTTATATATCTAAATGCATTTATTTAATTTATAATCGTGTATTAGGAAAATGATAAAATTATTAATTTAAATCTTAGTTTTGTGTTAACTTGAGGTATAAATAAGATAGGGTTCCAAACCATTTTTGGTATGGCCCTATAAGGTATTTCTTGACCATTGTTGAGTGATAACTCTACCTACCTTATGGTACCCAACTTGCATTTTCCAATTGATTGTAAGAAATGATTTTCGATTCCTAAAAATGCATTGTCATCTTTTGATATTTGAGATGTGTGAACTAGGTTAAGTCTTTGATCATGTTGAATTGACCAATCATAAAAAAAGGGGCACAAATAATGATGATTCCGCTAGAGACACCATGAGACCATACTCTAAAAGTACCACAAATTAATATAGAATTTTTTTTGTTTGAATTCATAATATTATCCTTTTTTTTTTGAAACAGCATCACATGATAAAGCCTTAGATTAAGTTAGGTATCATTTTTTACCTTTGGTGGCATTTCACAGTATAAACCCATTTTTAACCAACTTGAAAGCATGCTAGAAATTATACCCACCAAATGGTGAACCAATTAGTCGTATGCTTGTGATGAGATAAACCCATTGTAGAGGGACCATGCTTAGATGACCACAACTTACACGACCTAAACAAAAGCCCATGTAATAACCAATAGTAACTTCCACTAAGTTTCCTGTTAATTTGCATTATGTGTTATATAGGCCTCTATTTATGAAATATGTTTAACTATGCCAAAATGTCGTTGAACCTATTAGGCTTTTTTTTATAACTGGGATAGGCTAAATGCCATATTTTAGCTTGGTTAAATACATCCAACATATATACGCCAAATCTGTTATAGATGTGCTTTAAATATAAGTGTCATAATAATCAACTTTTAGCTATTCATTATTCGAGCTTGTCGAGATCCCCGATATCTTAGGTAAACTTACTTAGGAAAAATGATAGACATCATGTGTGGTAAGTTATAAAGTCAGAAGGTTCTTGCATGTTTTTGTCATTATTGTATTACATTTTCATGCATTCTTACATTTCATTTATCATGACTAACCCTTTGTTTTGTAGCCACCATATATCTTTCACAAGCTAGTTAGTTTTATTGTTTGAATGGAAGAATAATTAAAAGAAAGATTATCCCCACCTCTAAAAATTCAAAAATGATAGAGTAAGGAGAGAATGTTGCTATCTCTATGTAAGAGAGCGATGCTCGTATTAATAAAAAATTTGAAGAATTTGAAAAAAGAATGGCAACCATGTTGTCCAAGGCATTAGATAGGGTTGTGGCCACTATTGTACACCACCTCTTATTGAAACACCTCTAGCTACACCTGCTATCCCATCTGTTGTCAAACCAGCTACTTTTGGGGAATTGGAATGAGGAAGGACTCAAGTGGTTTAGGTAAAAAGGCTAAGGGGGCCATGTACTTCAATTCAAAATATGATTTCTATGAGGACTCTGAGGATGGAGGAGGGAAAAAAGAGGTTGTCATATGTAAGGTTGAAGTCTTAGCAATGAAGAAGCAAGAAAAAAAGATGGAAGCCATGACTAGGCTCTTTACTTTGGGAAAGGGTTAGATCCAGATGATGTGACATCAGAATCTAATGAGGTGTTACCCTCTAAATTCCAAATGCTAGAACTACCCAAATTTGATGAGAGCACAGACCTAAGGGTACATGTCAAGCAGTATGCCACTGTCATGAGAGGCACTAAGCTAAGTATGAAGTAAAAAGTGGCATACTTCAATCTTACACTACAAGGAAGAGCTATAGATTAGTACCATGACCTAAAAAGAAAAATGAAAGAAGACTAGAGTAGGGTGACTAAAGCCTTTATTAACCAGTACGATAACAGTATGCATATAAAGGTCATGATGAAAGACCTTAAATTGCTAAAACAAAAATCCAATGACAAGTTTTTGGAGTACTTGATGAAATAGAGGTCGAGGGTTTTAGAGATGAGGAAAAAGCCTGACACTATTGACCATATAAAAATATTCATTAGAAATTCCAATTCTTATTTGAAAGATATGCTTAAAGCAAAGGGGCTTAAAGACTGGGAGTCCCTAAAAGATATCATTATTAACCTAAAGAGGAGCATGCAGAAGCAAAGAAGAATGCTAGTAATTTCAACCAAAGGGCATCATGTCGCACCCTATTTTTTGTTTGATTTATGCAAGGATAGAATAGGAATTAGAAGAAAAAGAGGGGAGTGAAATAGACATATGGATTGAGTAAAGTCAGTTGGCATAAGCCACACAATTAAAAATGATTGAAAGGCAAAATGGTAATTATGTTGAAAGGCTAAGGGTAAAATTGGAAATTTACTATTCATGGTAAAAAAGATAAGAGAGACATATGAGATTCATGAGAAAGTGTGGCATGGCAATGATGAGAAAATACGTTAAAAACGAGATTCGAGAACGGGCTCGAGTGAATAGTATCCTCGGGCCAAATGGAGTTAACCTGACTAAAAGTTTATATTAATTATAAGATGAATTTTATTGAAATTTGAGGAGCATTTGATGTGGTATAAGGAATTAAAAGTAAAAAAACAAAACTTAAATTTACAATGTAATGTGAATAGTAAATAATTCATAGCTGAATGGAAAAATTCAAAAATGTGCTAAAAAATTTTTGAAAGTGGCATATTCTAATGGTAGAAAATTATAAGGAATCCAAAAATCATAGTGTTAGAATTTTTTGAGCAAATGCGTTATTAGAAAAAAAAATAGGGAATTAAATTCAATTAAATGTATATATTTGAGGAAATATGGTTGAAATTTTGTGTAGGGAGCAATTTTTAGCCATTGGATCAAATAATAAATGATAAATCATGGCCATACAAGTGGAAATAAGGGATTAATAAGGTGTTAAATTATTAAATGATAATTTTAAAGAATATACACATGGAAAATATCTAGCCATCCATGTGTAATCTTTGTCTTCAAATCCTAGCCATTGGATCCACATATATAATTGAAATTAATATATTTTATTTCTTTAGTTTTGGCTAAAACTAGCCCTCTAAATCCCTTCCTGATTGAAATTCATCCATCCCCTTTCTCCACTATTTTCACACCCTAATTTTGCAAAATAATTACAAAAATAATACACAAGAAATGTCACTCTTTTAGCTTAACTCCTTAACCCTTCTAAATTGGTTAGAAAGAGATGGATTTTAGAGGATAAAAAAAGATGGTAGGTATTTTTGTGACACCAAAGTGGGTAAGTTAATCCTAAACTAAGTAAATTCCATAAGGCTATTTGCGGAGTAAATTTGATTTATGGAATTATATGTTGATGTTTAGTGCGTAATGATAATTTGTGATGATTTTATGTGAGGAAATCTATGGTGAAAATTGGTGGAGGATGTGTAGAAAGGATGATAAGGTGAGCTTGAAGAAGAAAAGGAAAGCTTAAATTGACTTAAGCTTGAGAGATATGTGTATTCACATATTTGTGAATTATTATGTTTATGTGTTCATGTAAATATGTGAATTCTATGTTAGGAATTCAAATTAACAAATTGATGAAATAAGATCAAAATTTGGCTTAATTTGATTAGTTTAAATGTATTAAAATAAAGAATATAAAATTTTAGAGAGGAATGGTATGTTGACCAACTTATACAAGTAGTAAAAAACAAGGAATAAATATTGTATAAAGAAGTAAGTGATTAATGGAATGATTTAAATATGTAATTAGAACTAGATCATTTGATATAAAAGATTTAAATGTAAGAGAATATAGAACCTTATTTTAAAGGAGGTCGAAACATACACTAAAAAGAAAACAACAAATAAATGTCAAAATATTAAAATAAGTAAATAATTTAGTGTTATAAAATATGATAGGATTTAGAAATAATTGAAAAATGAAAAAAAAATAATAACATGATTGGTTAGTGTTTCCAAGTAAGGCCGAAAGTTACATGGAATAGGACATAAAGTATCCTTACATTTAAATTATATAATATTAAATGAAAGTGTATGAGTAAATGAGTATAAAAGGAATTGTGTATAAGATAATCTTAAAAATGTAATATGGTTTATATAATTAAATAGTAAGGTTAAATGATTAATAATTGTATACTTAAACTACAAATATCACAAATATGAAAGATTATGCATGTAAGAGCACTATGGCTAAATGGAATATTAAATCGAGAAGTTGGCAAACAATGATAAGGTTAAAGAAATCTGAATCTAAGAAAATAAAATAGTGTAAGAATAATATTAGTATAAGAATGAATGTGATATAAGCACTATTATATATGGAAATATGTAAAATGAGTAATGAGAATAGGATATATTGATATGTATGATATTTCTATAACTATAAAGTGAACTCAAAAGTGAAATTAGGACTTGAACATGGACTGTAATAAAGCCTATGCAAGTTAGACAACCTAATTAGATATATTCACTAGTCAACTAAGGAATTAGAGCAATTGCTAGTACACTATAATGTCATTTACTTAATACATGTGTAGCTGTAGTAAGGCCACTGCACATTTTTAACGTAGGTGCAGTCGCAGAGTAGGCCTAAGAAGGCCACTTAACACCTTTGATTTAACACTGGTGTAATAGTATGGTAGGTCTAATAAGGCCACTACACATACATATGTATAACATTAGCGCAACAACAAAGTAGGTCCAAAATATGGACTACTACATAATTAATGAATCTCATTATCCAATATTGGGATTTATGTATTTCGAACATAGGTTGAACAAGTGATAACTAGAATGCTATTTAAGGAATAAGGTTAAGACATTTAAAGTTTATGATGAATTCAAATAGTTAGTGGTAAGATTATAATTGCCTGTATCAAACTTAATACAGGAACTAAATCTACATAATAATTAAGATAAATATAACATTATAAAGTAAATGGAATTAAATATTTGTATAATATAGGTAATGAAACAAGAGTAATTGGAAGACAAAAACATGAGGAATAAATAATACAAAAATTGAAATAGAAGAGCACATTAATAATTGTAAGATACTTGAATTACTACCCAGATAAGACAAATAGTGTAACATAAATTGCAAAATGTAAAAACAAGGATACCCCTATATAATGAGGAAGTATAAACATAATTAAGATGGATATATTATCATTAAGCTTCTATTATAAACTACAAATAGAGATACAACTAAAGATTTAAAAAACAAATTCATAAGTATTGAATACACCACTAAACAATGTTGCTCAGCACATTAGCTTCTATTGATGTATAGGTTATAATTGAGGTAGGCGAGGCAGCGGATTGAGTCTCAGCATTTGATGAAAGTTCAAGGTTTAACTAATCAATAAATACATCCATCACCAACATTCGATGATGTTGGCATGTCTGATACAAATGGCTATGTAGAATGCATACTTAGAAATAGCAATTCTAGATTATCTGTCTAATAACGAAAGAAGGTAATAAAATTAATATTGGATAGTAACTTAAGCATAATTAAGATTAATAATTTATTTACACACATGATGTATAAATGTGATACATATTAGAAGTGTGATAGAAAAAAAGAAAAATATGTGAGTTAATTTTAAAATGGTTACACTCGATATTAAATAAAGATATAAACGATACGATAAAAAGACAATAATTAAACTAACTTTTAAATGATAATAAAATTGCCATGGCCATGCATATGTAGGTTTATCAAAGTAATAAGAGTAAAATATTTAAAGAAATTCATAATTAACATGTAAATTGAGATGGTTAAATAAAGAGTCTAACTAGCATAAGTAAGATATAATAGTCAAACCAGATAGGTGACATCCTATAGCTGAACTGGCTATCAGTTAGATATAAGGGTGTTACAGGTTAAATACTAGGTTATGTAGAAATATTGACAATTATAGTAGTGGAGGAGCTAGAAAGACTACTGAAGTGTTAGCTACTACAATAAGGCATTACTCAAACTTAGGTGACCCTTTATCTTGGTGCCTAAAGTGCTTTTAGAAGGAGGGCAAGCTTCAATCACTACCATCAAAACTAGCCAAGAGTCAAGGTCAGCCTAATCATAAGGCTAACTTGTAATGCCAATACCATTAACATACTAGGCATGACAGATAACTGCCACTCCTTGAGGGACCAAATTCAGGATCTGATTGACTCTAAATATATTCCTGATTCAGATAAGAGGTAAAAGGGATAGAGTACCTATTCTAATATGCCTTTACTTGTGTTTATGGTAAATTCTTGACTGCCTAAATGGTATGTGTTTCAAGATTTGTATAGTAATGGGTATTTAGCCATAGAAAGAAGAATAAAGGAAGAAGAGAGCCATAGAGCAATTAATGTCACTGATATATAGGCAACCAACAATAAGGGTAAACATAATGAAGCTCAGGATTTGTGGTTGATTCAAATGGTGGAAAAAAACTCAATGGCGAAGAAAAAGAAGCCAAAGCAATAACCTGAAGAGGTCATGTGATTCTCGAGGTAGAGAAAAAACCTATGCTATGATGAAATAGTTAAAAAAACACACTTGCTGAGATCTCTATTTGGGATCTATTGCAACAATCCCCTTTGCACTGTAAGAAAGTAGTAGAGGCATTATATGCCATAATGGTGTCAACCACTATATCTCTGTCTCAATTGTTAGAGATTGTAAAAGGCAAAGAAAAGGGTGTGGTAAGCTTCTTAGACACAAATCTTCTACTAAAAGGGTGTTATTGTAATCGCCCTTTGTATATCAAAGCTAAGGTAAATGGCAAGCACACAGCTTGTGTAATAGTAGACAATAGGTGCTTCATCAATATCTATACCCTTAAAGTAGTAGCTACACATGGTATTGATGACTTCATGATTAACAAGTCCAAGCTCAACATCATAGCCTATGACAACACCAAAAGATAAGCCTATGGGACTTTCAAAGTCAAGGTTAAAACTGGGGTCATAGTGGATGATGTAGAATTTGGGGTACTTGACATCCCAACCAACTTCTTATTACTACTAGGAAAGTCATGGTTTCATAAGCTAAGAGGGGTACCATCAACACTACATTAGATGATTAAGATCCCATATAATGGTGAGATAGTGACTATCCGAGTAGTAAGGGAGAACTAGGTATCAGTGCTAGAGATTGCCAACCAGCCCTTCAACGAATTTCATATGATAGAAATTTTTTTCAAAAGAAGATAGTGAAGACCCCAAGTAGTAAGCATGTTGACAGAATGAAATATTTTCTAGGCATCGAATTAGAAAGCAATTCATAAGGGTTGGTGGCCATTATATAACTAAAGGGACAGAAGAACCGCAAGGGGTTATGCTATACAATACAATCAGAGGAGCTAAAGAAAGAGAAGAAAGGGATCCTAAGGATAGAAGAAAGCTTTGTTCTAGTATCAAGTACTATAGGAACCTAGAGCTATTAATAATCAAAAGGAAGGTGGTGCTAGGATTTGATATCTTTAATGACATATTTGATTAGGCAGCTAGAGAAGTCAAGACAGTTTTTCCTTCCTGGGGGGAAAATGTCATGACTAACCTAGTTGATTTGGAGTTAGAACCTAGAGAAGAAATTTTGACTTTAACACTACTTGACAGTTAAAAAAAGGGAAAAAGAAGATAGAGAAAGATAAAGAATCCTCTTCAAGAGATTTTTTTGATATCTTAAATGTACTAAAACTTTTTGTTGATAAAGTCTTTATAAATTACATCAATAAAATGAATGATTTTGTTATTTTTGTGATATCTCATCTGACTGCATCATACGTAATGATAATTATGACAATCACAACATATTTGACATTAATTCAATCAATAATACCCTATTTAATCTCAGTAGAATAGAAAATTCTAAAAAAATCTTAATTACATTTGATGTAACTCTTTATGGGAGGATAAAATTTGAGAAAATACTAAAAAATATAAAAAAGTTTTGCTAGGAGCTATAAAGAAATGCCTGAAGTTGAAGAGAGATTGTTAAACATGCCATCAACACATTTCTAGGTGCAAAACCAATAAAATAGAAATTGATGAGGATAAGACTAGAATAAGCCAAAAAATGAAAAAAGTGCACAAGCAAATCAAAGCTGAGTTCTTAAAGGAAATATAATATCCAACTTGGTTAGCTAATGTAATACCTGTTGCCAAGAAAGAAGATAGGGTTAGAATGTGCAAAGACTATAGGGATATGAATAAGGCTTGTCTGAAGGACAACTTCCCCTACCACATATTGATGTAATAGTTGACACCACTGCTATATGTAAGATGTACATCTTCATTGATAGGTATGTTAGGTATAATTAGATCTTAAACAAGATAGTCGATAAGATCAAGATAACTTTCATCATTAAGTGGGGTCATT